>JZKD02S0314165.1:150727-163653 GCA_000966675.3 Picea glauca
AAATGGGTAGTTAGATATAATAAATGTAAGAGGACTTCTTAGAAGGTTCTACTTCTAGAAGATTCCTCCTCTAAAATGTTCTTAGGTGATGGTAGCACTATATAAAGGGGTTCAAAAAATGTAATGGGACATGAAGAGAAGTATTGTATTTGGAGTTGAAGCTCATTAGGAGGTTTCCCCCTCAAAGAGGCAAGTGGACATGAGAGGATCCCTTCCATAATAGGATCCATTGTATGGTGTTGCCCTACCCCAAGGGTTTTGATAGTAATACAAAAGATTTTGCATATTGTTCTTCTATATTTCTCTGTGGATCTCTTGTGTATTTAGTATTTGTGGTGATTATATTTGTAGATCTATTCAAGTTCTTAACAGAGAAACAATAGTAATTTCTCAATGTTCTAATTTCAATACTATTTAGATTACCATTTTACATGTTGGAAATGTTTTCTAGTGTGATTTTCTTTAATTACATGAAAATGCTAGAATTTTTTTTTGAAGAAGCACAATCAAAAGTTGCAACTGAGTAGTTTGCAAGTAGGGATGATGCCATTTCTATGGTATTAGGGCCTTATGCAAGGGGATGATTTCGTCGGGTTGGGCTATGAGTTACATCATCTAACTCGTTTGGCAAAAATGTGTACGAGGATGCCTTAACTACAAACGAAGCTACGATCAAAGAAAATGATCAACAAATCTCATCTTTAAAAGAATCAATAGTTGAAAATAAGACATAGCAATCTCTAGTTGTTATCAACATTATCATTTTAACTATAGATTCATTTATATTGAGAGAGGAAGGCTTTATTTTCCTACGTTATGCTTTATTTTCTTGCATTAGGGTTTTAGTTTCTGCATTAGGATTTTGTTTATATGCCAGGGTTCTGCTTCTTTCTTTGTATACAGCTTAGGAAGTTTTGAAATAAAGGGAAAATCCTTTCATCAAAGTCTGCATAAGAAATATGCTTTACAATTTGATAAAGATGCTTGCTATGTGTAAGTCTGCATATCTTAAAGGTATTTATTATCATGATGATTTATACTATTATAAAATGTCCTTGTAATATCTATTATAATATCTATTATATTATTAGTCTTTCTTTTCTATGATACACATGCATGACTAACTTTGTTCTCTCGGAAAAATATTTCCAATATATTTGAAGATATTGTATGTACACATTTGAAGTAACATGAAATTGGAATTTGATGACAAGAAGAGATTTGGTTCATTAGGGTCGTGATGGAAAAATAAGCTATGGAAAATAAAAAGTTTTCTTAAAATAAATATAATATTTTATTTGAGAAGTTATTTACAAGAAGAAGTTACCGTAACTTAACATTTAGAAGATAAAAAAAGAGCATTGGGGGATTTAGAAAGGATCGGTTTCATGGGAACGGAATGAAGGAGAGTCTTTGTTCAAACCAAGAGTTTGTATATACCATGAAAAATTTGTAATGACTTTCTGCACAATTTTTAATATACAGAGAGGATTTATCCCTTTATTTCTGATTTTGAAATTTCTTTATGTTTATTTAAATCCATTTTTTAGTTGTTTAAAATAATTTCAAGAATTTGGTTTGGAAGTAATTATTAAATAAATATTTGACATGCTCATTATTTAATTTATATTTTCTTTCTAACACTTTCATTGGAGTTAAGATTGTGTCTATTTATTTATGAATGATATTAATTATCTCATATTGTTGCATTTATCTTTTCTTTAATGAGCACAACAATTTTTATATCATAAATTTATGTTGAAACAATGGGCTGGTACATACCTCACTAGACATGGCTTTGGTATGGATTGTTTATATTTCTTAAAATATATTTAGATGGCTACATCATGCATATCATTTGATAGTGCATATTCTTCAAGTTATTAATATTAATGTATTGTCATCTTCCATTAATATTAAGACTTTTATTTATCTTACTTTAAATATTACATGCTAATATTTAGAGTATCTTCTTTATTTCTTTCATTTCTTATTTTGATAATTTGAAAAATAGGAATTATGGTGCCCTCTCTATTTATATGGGTTGCGTAGTTTGTTATTTATATGTTTATTCATTTTACATGACTCATTTCCCTTTTTAATATTTATTTTATTTCTTCATGCACATGATCTTTATTAAGTATTATTTGATTCAGGGTTACCCCCTTCGGCTTCTGGATTCTTCCAAGAAATCATAAAATGGGGAGGCTTTATATAAGCCTCGTAGGATACCTTAACTTTGTTCCCTATCCAGGGGAAATTTTGAGGAACATCATCTTTTGGCGTCGTTTTCAGGGACGAAATTCAGACTATTTTAATTGATCTCTATATTCATTCTTGGAGTTTTGAATAAGCATACATATGACTCTCCCTAATCCTATACAACCACATGTTCTCTTTGGTTTAGATGATCAAAGTATTGTCTTAAATAAGTAATAAAATTAGCTTTACAAACTGCAAGAAATCGAGTAGAATTGGAACAGTCTTGGCGTGTGCTTGCTCAAGAAGATACCCAGACTCAACCAAATCCATGCATTCAACATAATTGGGAATGGCGACTCCTGTAAGGACTTTTAAATTTTTCTCATTTCTAGATGAATAAGTTTATAGAATAAATCTTTATTGTTCTAGTATCAATTTATTTTTGGGAAATGACAAGTATTTTTCTTCAATGGTGAATGAAGTAACATGTTGCATTTGACTTTCTTGAAAAAAATATTAAAAAAAAAAAATCACCTTGTTAAGTAAACCTGGAAGATAATTCAAGAAATACTCATTCTCACCAAATAACCCTGCACACTACTCCACTTATTGATCCTATGAAACTTATTTCTTAGGCGAATAAATGTCGTAGAGTAGGATCTTCTCCAATTGGTTCCCCCGAGATTGAAAATATCGAAGTTCCATAGTTTCCACACATTGAATATCAATTTGAATATAAAACTCCACCAAAGAAAAGTTTTGATTTTTCTCTATTAGATAATATCCCTTTGGTGGACATTTCCAATACATTTTTTACTTGGACTCCATTTGGAAAAGTTTCATCTATTGTAAATCCTATTCCTTTAAGGCAGACTCCTAAAGCTGAAAAATAATCACCTCATAATACAAAGGAAATCATGCCTCCACAAGTACAATAGTGGGTAAATTCCCACTATCAACCCCTATTACTTCCTTAACATCTCCACGATTTACCCGATAAACATCTTAAAGAGTTACCTAAATATAATGGTCAATCTAGTGTAAGTGTTGAAGATCATATTGCTACCTTTCAAGACTATACTGACAATCTCAAAGTATCTGAGGAAGATGTTTATCTTAGACTATTCGTACAAAGCCTTGAAGGTGATGTATGAAAATGGTTTCAAAATATACCTGCAAATAGTATCGCAGATTGGGAACAATTGGAAACAACTTTCCTTAATCAATGGGGTAAGAAAAGAGACCACTAATATTACTTTACTGAGTTTGCTTCCCTTAAAAGAAAAAATGATGAATCCATTTCAGATTTTACTAAGAGATTTAATAAATTTTACAATAGAATTCCTGAAGATATTAGACCCACCCCAGCTGCAGCTAAAGTTACTTATTCTTCTACTTTTAATCCTAAATTTTCTCTATTGTTAAGAGAGAGAAGAGTTTCCGCGTTAGCTATTATGCAAATTGATGCTTTGGACCTAGAAGGGAATTTAATCGTTGCTCATAAAAATAAATATAAGACTGAAAAGACTAAAACCAAGAAAAATCCTGAAGATTATTCTAATGAACCATCTTCTTCCAACAAACAAGATTATAAGATTGATGAAATAACTAAAATGGTTAAATCCTTAGTTAGTAAGTTGGCTAAATTTGAGATTACCAATACATTTATTCCTCCTAATCCATAAACAAATCCATAGAAAAATATTTATAATATTTTAGGAAATTTAAAAACTTTTCCCCAAAGGAATTTTCCTCCTTATTGTTTTTTGTACTGGCGGAATCGACAACGAGCGGTTCTCGTACTCGCGTGACACGAGGTCGATTCCCGTATGCTACCTATATAACCTCCAGGTGCGTCCACACGACCTGCAAGCATGGGGAACGAGTAAATCATGGTGTGAATCGAACTTGAGACCTCCTTTACATATTTCCTTCTATTTACACGACACTTTACAATCGGTCTACACCCCTGCTGGCCTAAATTATTTTTGAAGGACATGGGGGTGGGATTTGATCCACTTATGTGCGCACGAGTCACGATACCATTTAATATAGTATATCTAGGTGCAACCACACGTTTGACCACTACCTCAAGGTGCCCCCATGGCTCCAGGTAAATCCTTGGCAAGAGTTGAACTTTTCCCAACTATGAAAAAATCCTCGCTTTCCACCATTGGATCCAACCCCTTTGGACGAATTTTCCTCCTTATAGATGGCCTTTGAATCCTCAAATTTTAAATGGAGATAAGAAGGTAGAAGAACCCCCACCTCAACCTCCATTGAGAAGTAATAATATGGTTGAATATTTTGATATTGTTATACAGGATGAAGATTTTGAAATATTGGAAGAAATTCCCGAAATCATTTGGTTTGCTGATGTTCATCCTTAGGATTATCCCATTCCATACAATCATCAGAATTCAGTAGTAGATTATTTACAAAATTTATCAATATGAACTCTTCAAATTTGGAGAACAAAAGAGACAGGTCTAAAGGAGAGTCTAATTAGATAAAGCGGAAGGTGGGTGCCCAAGCAAAATACCTAGACCCGTAGATAGGGTCATCACAACATAACTCATAGAAAGTTGGATGAGATCTTTGATCTCTTCAAAGATGTAATTTCTAAACATGATGATCTTGAAAACTAGGTTGAAAAGGTGATGCATCAAATACTTCATGTGCGGTATGACATTCATCAACTTGGTCCAGGAGCTAGTGAAAAAGATCCAATCTATATCTCAGATTAAGTAGGCGTTATTATAATTTTTATTTTGTTAGAAATTATATGACGTTAAAGTTTATTAACTGCATAAATTATGTTTGAAGCAGTTAAACTCATAAAGTTTAGACCTTGATTATGGAATATTTTGATATTATATTAATGAATGGGTTATGTTTATGATATAAATAGTCTCTTATGAATTTGTATATTTGATTATAATTTTAGTTATTTACATGAAATAATTTTTCAAAATTCTTATGGTTTTATATTTAAAAAAAATTAGATAATAAAATAATATCTCACGAAGAGTAATATGGTTCAAGATATAATCTGTGTTCAAAATTACTAAGTAAACACAATTTTGAATACATATTATGATAATATAGAAATTATGATGTTATGATATTGATTCACTTTAAAAAAATTATGATTATAGATGATAAATTCTTCAAAGAAACCAACTTAAAACAAAAGAAAATACATGTTTGTGTAAGATCAAACCATTTGAAATCGAGAACTCAGAGTATAAAAAATTGTTGATAACTTAAAGATCCTTTCAACATAAAATAAGATAGCTCCGTGTTGATCTAGGGTAATGTATATATTTGGAATTAATATAGTACTAATTATATATAGTAGTGATATGTAATATCACGATATTAAAACACACTAATATAACATAATTAATCATCATAGAGTCTTGGTTTCAATGATATTCTTGAATGATGACTTTATCTCTAGTATGTTATCATGACAAGGTTGGTAAACATCTTTAAATTTTTTTATTTTCCTAGTAATTAGGTCGAAATGTTTGCTCATTTTGTAATCAGGTCCTAGGAACTGGCTCGGTTGTCAAATTTTTGAAATTGCTCATCTTAACTACTCAAAGTTCCACATCCACTTATAATATTAAATAATGACTAGTCTATGTGGAGATATGGTGTTAAGACTGTAGGGATGGACTTAGTTAAATGAGTTTACTTTATTACGTGAGCATATCCAACTCCTCTTCATTAACATGTATCATCCCTTGTGTTTTAAAACATGTTGATTGCCTCCATCTCTACACGAATAAAGCATATTTCAAATAAAAACAAAACAAAATAAGTGAGATGGTGAAAGGAAATTTAGATTGGGAAATGCAGGTATCTCCTCTGGGGCTATGGATGCTCGCTGGTAGCAAAGAAAGGCCTATGATGCCAGGGTGTCTCCATCGGAGCTATGGATGCCTGTTGGTAGCAAAGAAACACCGGAAGACAAGAGATGGTGCTCATATGTATCTTTAATTTTATACTCCATCATTAAGAAGTCCCTTTATACTTGGCCCTGTTTCAACACATTTGATCATGTTATCAGTAAATGAACCTCATCAATCACTTCTTTGAGTAAGACATAAAACAACTAGAGATTTGACTTCCTAACCTAACCTATTGTGTCTGATTACTTTAGGAAACATCTGAGTAGATTGAAAATGAAGTTAAGTTGATATTTATCTTTTATAACCATAATTATCATCACCGTATGCTTAGATCTTAGTTGTCATCAAATTTATCATTTTAACTATAGATTCATTTTTTATTGAGAGAGGATGACTCTATTTTCGTGTGGTATGCTTAATTTTCATGCATTAGGGTTTTAGTTTCTGCATTAGGATTGTATCTATGTGTCGGGGTTTTTCTTTTTTCTTTGTATATAGCTTAGGAAGTTTTGAAATAAAGTGAGAATCCTTTCATTAAAGTCTGTAAGAAAAAAATGTTTCACAATTTGATTTGGATTCTTGCTATAAATATGAATCTATATATGTTGAGAATTCTCGCTTTCAAATGATAAATGTTTATGACTAGCATTGTTGGCTTGCGGAAGAATCATTCCAACATATTTGAAGTTGTTGCAGATATAAAATCATAGAACAAGAAGGTGGATATATTGACAAATAATATGATGACTAAAAAGAAGATAATTGCAAGAAAAAAATCCATGCCCAATTATATAAGGCACAGGTCTACAGTTCTTGGTGCCTCACTGGGAGACACCATCCGCAGTTGGAGCTAGATGTTGTAGCTAAAAATGACCCTTTTAAATTTTTCAAAAATTATGTTAATCTTCGACATTTGGATTCCATTTCTATTATCTTAGGGCAATCTTTAGTTTCATAAATTAATGAATGAAAGCTATATATAGGACTTCTATCACCTACTAAACCCACCTAGCAAAGATACACAAACCAAACTAACTCCAAATCTCCATTGCACTGAATAAAATTTCAATTCCCATATCAATGCGCCTTTAACTTATCTAAACTTAATCCTTATTACCTGCCATGAATTTCTTTATGCCCTAACCATTCACCTTGATATTGCACAAACTTAATAACAAATACTTTGCCTTCTAATGGTTAATTAGAATTCACTTACTTCAAATGATTTATTTAAAGTTACACTCACTTTTCTTTGATTCACATATACTAAGATTGAATATCAAAATGTATGGAAAACTAAAATATTTTCATTACTATATGTTATTCATGTATATATAGATATACATTACATATTAATCATTATATATATTACAATTAATATATACTATATTGAAACTTGTATAATATATTTAGCCGCATGTATCATATATATCTTTAAATAATAAGTGTGTTTATATGTAATTATAAAGTATATATATTATATCGATATATTTATATTATATATAATATTATAAATTATCTAGACTAATGTATATATTTAGAATTCATATAGTAATAAATATAAATAATAGTGATATGTAATTTCAGGATATTAAACCAAACTACACATATCTAAACCCAAAGTAATTTATACGTCTACAAAGTATTAATATTATGAGTTTGTCATACAACTTATCTTATTATTTTGCAAGTTTGTTGTTGTAAGTTATTAAGTAAGTTGTCATACAACTTATCTTATTATTTTGCAAGTTTGTTGTTGTTGCTGCTTAAAAATTATTATTAAGTAAGTTTGTTGTAAGTTTTTGACAAGAATATTTTCCAATATTAATTGATGCTAGTAACATGGTGAATAAAAATTGTGATTACCACATTAATATAATTAATATATATTATTAATTACACAAATTATATACATAGGTATTATACGTTAATAATAAAAAATAATACATATTAATATAGTTTAATATATTAATAAAAAATATTTGTATATATTATAATTTAATATATTAATAAAAAATATTTGAAATATATATGCATGTGTTAACAAACATGTATTTATTATGTATTTATATATATATATATATATAACCATGTTACCAATACATCAAAATATTTATCACTTGTACTGTTTTATTACAACATTCTTCCATCCTTTATCACATTGTAGATTTAAAGTTGAATTTAAAGATTGTTTTGGTTTGAGATTTACTGACGCAATTACCTTGTAAAAACACTCTTTAATGGTCTTTCTCTATTATTATTTGATTTCACACTTATTTTGATGTGCAAGTTTATAACAAGTTATGAAAGGTGGATTGGATGTGCAAAGAAAGTATGATTGCAAGATTGTATAATATTTAATTTGTTTATTATTTGCAAAGTTTAAAGGGAATGGTGGAGTATTCTAAAGGGAATGGTGGAGTATTTAATGGGCAGTACATTTAATAAGGAGAAATAAACTATCGGAAAAAAAAAAGATTTTTTAAAATAAATATTATGTTTTTATTTGAGAAGTAGTTACAGAAAGAAGTTACCGTAACATAACATTTAGAAGAAGTTAAAGAGAAATCACTAGGGGATTTTTAGAGGATCGACTTCGTGGGGAAGGAACAAAAGGAGATATTTTTTCTGGCCGAGAGTTTGTAAATTCCATGAAAAAACTGTAGTGACTTTCTGCATAGTTTTAATATCAGAAAGGATTCATCCCTCTATTTTCTGATTTTGTAATTTCCTTATATTTATCTCAATCCATTTCTTAGTTGTCTAACATTTATCTTTTCTTTAATGAGCACAACAATTTTTATATCATAAGTTTATGTTGAAACAATGGGCTGGTACGTACCTCAGTGGACATGGCTTTGGTATTGATTGTTTAGGTTTCTTGAAATATATTTAGATGGCTACATCATGCATATCATTTGATAGCACATATTCTTCAAGGTTATTAATATTAATGGATTGTTATCTTCCATTAATATTAAAATTTTTATTTGTCTTACTTTAAATGTTACGTGTTAGTTAATTTTTTCCTCAGAAGAAAAAAAAAAAAAAACCCGTAAATTTATTCATTCGAAAAATTTACATTCTATAGGTGCCTCAGCACAGTGCATCCAAAAAATAGGATGATCAGATTAGAACAACCCTTTAGGGTATCTATACATCGGTAAATGACATATCATCTCACTACTAACAATATATAGTTGAACATAAACCAATAAACATATGTGTCGACTAATCCGCATGGCTCACAAAGATTATAGCATCAAATATTTGAAGCAAAAAACCATACTGGTGTGAGCATAAGAACTCACACCACCTCATCAAAATTAAACTAAGTGGATCACATCAACATTGTTGAGATGGAAAATGAAGAAGCCTCGTGGACGACTGGTAGCAGACTCGAGCTAATTTCCTTGGAGAGGTCGACCATCTAGGAAAGGCTGATGAATGAACTCATAGGTGTAACACCTTGTTTCCCCCAGATTGTAAATATAACTGAACTGGCCAAGGACTATGGAAAAACTCATAAGTATGAATATGTGATGTAAATGGACCCGCAGGAAGAGGTCAATAAATGTAAATAACAGTTTGAATTTATTGCAGAACTGTTGAGAGGGGATGTGCAGAAAAGAGACCACGATGGTGGTGGAGGGCACCTAGAAAGGGGCGTTAACTTCCACCAAGAATTTAATACCGTATTTGGACTCCACTGGCCCGGAGAACCAAAAGCAGCTCGCTAGCCCTGAAATTAATGCCTTGTAGGCCGGTAAGTTGATGGCTTGATGAGGGATGGGGAGGTGAACCGCCTATCTGTAGAGCCATCATGACTGACCAGTGCAAGGGTAATCGTGCCACACGCAACCTCACGAGAGGATAAGGTGTATGGCAGAAGCGATTGAAGGGGGAAGACGCGAGGGGAACTCTGGCAATTTTTACGCAGAGTGAGTGATCGCAGAGGGGGAGGATTGCAACCTTCGCTCCTGGGCACTGGCAGACAGAGAGACGCAGGTCTCAGGAAATCGTGGTCTCGGCTCGGGGGTGGCTAGTGGTAAATCCAGTAGGAGTCGCTACGCCTACGGTTGGGTGGAAACGAGCACCCCTCTCAGCAGTTGCTCCCATTGCTGAAGTTACTTCTGATAAGTATTTTGCTTATATTGCATCTTGAAATTTATATATTGTCACATATGTTCATAGACTGTGGAATTGTAAATATCTCCTGTGTAAGAATATCTGTGCAGAAATTGATAACGAGGAGTAGATATTGGCTCATAGAATTGTGAAATTGTAAATGACTTCAGCATGAGAATATCCGCGTAGTGCTTGATATGAATGAATTGATATATGCTTAGCACCAAGGAAATCGTGCTCGACTTACGTTGATAAATAAATCTAACCATGCCCAGCCGTTCTCAGGAAGCTGTCTCCCTTCACCTGCTTCCGGGAATGCCCCGGTAGGAATCTCTTCTCAGAGGTTCCCTCCTTGGAAAGGTTCACCAAGAACCCAGAACAAGGACCCGAACGCACAGGCCTTAYTAACCCTGCACGAGGAGGAACGATTTTATTAAGGTTCCAAGGTGGTAGTGTTGTGAGAAGTGACAAATCGACGGATGAGATCTCGTYGGAGGAACCATAGTCATTCACGACCATTAGATTGACGAAAGTAACGCAGGCGTTACATACCTTGCCCCTTCGTCCTCTATCATCGTGAGCAACGAGAAATTGGGATCGTAAGTCCCAAGACCCGAAAGAACAAATCTAGACCGTTGGATCTCGGTCCAATTTACCCGTCATCCGTTGGATCTGGAGAAATTGCGCAGGGGTAGGCGTGCGAGGAAGTGATCCGAGCCATCGGATCTGGAGTAGAAATCCCGTAAACCGTTGGATCGGGAGGAGTCGCACGGAGTATAGCCTCTGGAAGGGAAGCGTGCAGGAGAAATGATCTGAACCGCCAGATCTTAGACCATAGTCCCGACAACCGTCGGATCTCGAGAAGTCACGCTGGAGTTAAACCTTAGAGTGCAGAGAAAGAATCCTAGCCATTGATCTCGGCAGGACGCGTGTTAGCATCCCAGAGAAGTCATCGGGGTTTTGGAGGCATCGGGGTTTTACAGGTCGAGAGAACTGAGACCTCTTGAGCCTCGAAACTCCGACAGAGAATCTCAGCCATTGATCTCAGCCAGAGCACGTGGCAAGAGATCCGAAGAGTCGGGAATCGGGGAATCGGAGATCCTGAGAGCAAGGGAAACAAGACTTCGAAAGTCTCGAAATCCCGAGATCAAATCTAAGCCGTCCGGTTGGAGAGAGACACGTGTCACGAGATCATCCATCTCAGAGATCTGGGGTACCAGGCATCGGGGCCACTCAAGTATCGAAACAACGATAAGATCTGGACCATCCATCGGAGGGACAGGTGTTAGAGATCAAGCGCCATCGGCATTTGACACATCGGGAAATCGGAATTTCCGAGGACAAGAGACCCGGGATAGGATAAGTCGCGAAATCCCGAGAAAAGGATCTCTACCGTTGATCTTGGTAGGACGCGTGGTAGGAGATCTGGGCGAGTCGGCATTTGGAGTATCGGGTTTTCCAAAGGCAAGAAACTCTTGCATACAAGAATCGTGATCTGTGATTTCCCGACGTGATCATAACCGTTAACCTGAGGGATGCGTGTCCAAGGATCCTGAAGAGATCGGGGTTCGGCATTTCGGGATTCTCGGTGACAAGAAACTCACGACAGGAGGAGTCGCAAAATCCCGAAGCGCGACGGTCCCACAGTCATAGCACTCCAGTGGAGGACGGGTGTCACTCCATGTCATCATAAGGAGTGTGGGCCATAGGCACCAGAACAAGGGACAGGTGTCGGAAGGTCAAGCTTGGCCGGGAGTCAACGCCAAGTGGCATCGGGGATCAGAGGATCGGAATTTGCGAAGGCCTGTGCCTCGCGACATCATAAACCCAAAACTCCGATGGATAGCTATAGAGTTGCGGACATATGGTAGCAGGTCCTATGGACCGAGAGCTGATCCAAGAGAGCTAATGCGTAGGGAGCGCGTCGAAATTCTGAGGATCGCGAGTCTTGGGGGTGAATGAATCTTGACACTAGAAACCCCGAATCCCAATATTGAACCAAGGATTGGCATTTCGCTAATGCGGGTTTCTGGAGATTTCTCATTTGTGGGAGATTAACCCCAAAATATTTAAATTTCGATAGTGGGTGTGTTACAAAGTGGTATCAGAGCATGGTTACAACACTCGGCCCGATTGGGCTCATGCACCAGTCGCACCAGTCGCACATAAACCTCGTATGAAACACTCCTATGAGGAGTAGCCCCTGACTTAACTATCTTATCCAGGATTAAAAACTTGGAATATGAACACCCGACTATGTATGCATGTGAAAGGATTATGGAATTATGCACAAATTATAAAATGTATTAATTCTTGACTAATACCCAGCGTTTGTCCTTTCACACAAGCGGACGATCAACCGCGGGAATCTATAAATGCAGAGTATGGGGACTCACCAAGAGGTGGGAGAAGGCTCCCACAAAAGAGACGAGGAGTCTGATGAAAGAAGAGAAATATGAACCCCTCTAGACCTAGCCGAGACTGTGAGGAGTCTCATGGTCGAATTACAAAGTTGCAAGGCCGATAATGAAAGGATGATGAAAGAACAAGAAAAGCAAACTGAGATTAATGCAGTTCTACTACATAGCTTATCCGACCTACAACGACAAATGCAGCATGAACCTGAGATGCAGGATCGTGGTCGTGTCAGTGGCCACACTGAAAGAAGCACATCCA
>JZKD02S0314165.1:174753-192846 GCA_000966675.3 Picea glauca
TAATTTATATAATGTAAATTATAAATTATATAAATACTTTTTTATTTAACTTACATATATTAAATATTTAATAAATATTTTATATAAATTGCATATATTCAATATTTAATAAATGTGTATACATATAATAATGGTTAAGAACATGTGTATACTCCTTGGAGGTCATAGGTTCAAATACATAGGGGGGTAGGGTATGTATACCTTGATAGATGGGGAAAACCTATGGCCATTTGCAAATCATGACCTAGATGATTATGGGTCAAAGAAAAAAGATGAAGATCAAGACTGATCTTCTATGTCTAGCTCTAAAACAGATCCTCTAGATAATGTTTAAAAGGGTCAATTTAACATCCCAACTCTAGGTAATGATCAATCTCAAAAGTAGAGACTACAATGGGATTGGATTGAGAAATTATTATTGAATCGAGATTCCCTTCCCCTTGTAGCATGATCTTCAGGGGATGCTCTTCTTGAAGGGATTTCATCATAAATAATAGTATTGATTTTTAGGCTCATTCAAATCTTCATAGACAATATGTTGAATATGCTCTTCAAGTTTGAAAAACATATTGCAGAGAGCCAACAAGTTATGCTTCAAATCCTCACATTGTTGAACTCCTTCAATATTATCGAGTGTGTCAAACAAATACTACATCATTTCCTTCATTAAATATATCTGTTGCAACCATCGAGTTAATTGACCATCATCTTGTTTGCATGCATAGTTAGGTGGATTATGGCTTTATCATTGATCCATGTTGCTAGATCCCCCATAGTGGAGTTTTCAAGTGAGACATTAGACCTTGTTTGTCTTAAACACCATTTCTTTTTCTCACCACAAATCTAAGTCATTCGTTACTCAAATTTAAAAGGAATGGGATTCCACCTCAAATCTTCAAAATTTACTACTCACCAATATGTCATGTAGCCTTCAATCTATTGATTAGGAAGTTGGACTTCGCTCCTTGACAACGATGCCATTTTTTTGTCAAATCAACAACCATTATAGATGTCATAATAGGTGTAATTGTTCATAAAAATCTGCTACCACCCTACACATGAAATAGGGTAAAAAATATCCCTTGGAGCAATGCCCTCTCATTGTCATAATTGCTATCAGATTCCCTTGAAATCAACATTATCTCATTTTCAAAGTGTGAAACTATTATCATGATCAAATTTTCTCCATATATCACTATTAAATGTTGTCAAATCAACAACCAAATCTTATTTCATTCTTCCTTGAAATCTACATCATGTAATTGTAATACTTAATGTGAAAAGGGGAATAATATGCCCTAAATATGTTAAGAACACGTGCACCCTACTCCACATTAAATTATTTCCATATCTCCGCATATAATGGTTTTAGTTACAACACATAAGTTTGAATTCTCTTCTTCTTGTTATGTATTTAGAAATGTCTTCGAAAATCCACCCTCTTTTTGTTGGAGAAATTTCTATTTTTGACACACTAGTTTAGTGGGAGTTAATTGACTAGTTCTATTTTAGACTTTCTATTTAGATCATCACTATTATGCATGAATGCATTCCTAAGGAAATATAACTGCTTGATTTCTTTTCTCAATTATGGAATGTTCTTTCCTATATATGAGTGTATTCCACTCATTCATTGTATCACAATGATCACAATGATCATCATTGATTAGCTCATTGGAGTAGTGTGAATATATTTTCTCATTCTTCCATTTTGAATCTCTCACCCTTTCTTGATAATATTTGTTTGTATTTTCTTTAGCTATTTCTTCTGTGAGGGTTTTGATGAAACATTGACATGGTATCAGAGCTAAGTTTCTTGGAGCAATCCTGACAAGCCATAGAATAAGGAAAATCAGAGTTTCAACGAGCATAATCTATGTAAAGGACAAAGGGATATATACAAAAATATTAACTTTTGAGGAAATGACTTTGCTGAGAAGTAAATCAACCCATTCCGCAATTGGGTTTTCAACCGTTTGGAAAAATTCCTCACCCTTTGCTCAGAAATCGATCTGCAAAATTGCCTCCTGAAAAGTGATGCGATTTCTAATTTGAGAAAAATATGTGCCACTCCAATCTCGATTTCTCCCAAATTTTTAATTTTCTAAGTAAATGGTTTGGTGTGAAGGTAAATCAACCCATTTAAGAAGTGGGTTTTCAATATTTTGACAAAAGTCCTCACCATTTTCTCAGAAATGAATCCGGAAGATCATCTCCTGAAACTGATACAAATTTAGGGGTTCTTAGACATAGTGGGAGAGATGGATATTGTTAGGACCCAAAAATGTCCCCTTTTCACTATATATTTTGCTCATTCAACCTTACCATTTCTATTCTAAATTCCTACTAAATTTTTGAAAAGACCCTTTTTCCCAAGGTATGAATCATTGATCTTGCTTTTATATTTTATTCACTTAACATGTTTGATTGGTAGTGTTTCTCATATTTTACCCATGAATGTGCAACTAATGATTAAAATGTGTAGAACAACCAAGTCTTGAAGAAAATTTGTTGTTGTTACACCGGCTGATACAACTGTGTGCCAACTCTGCATGATGTTACACTCTAGAAGGAACACATGTCGAGGGTCGCGATAGGGGTAAAGAGGTCAGGCTCCAATATCCCTACCAAAGAGATCACCATGTCAACTATCGGATCCAAGTCATTGTCATCGGTAGCAGAAATCATGGGAGACAATGCCACATAATTGACTTGTGGCAGGGACGATATCGTCTTCATATAAGAACCGTGTAGGGAGGTCGTTGAGGTCAAGTCAGACCAAAAAATGAAAGTTGATCAATGGTCATGATTCTTCCATCATGCGGGAAAGATATCACACGAAAAAGAGTGGACACGATAGCTTTCATGGCATAGACATAATCTCACCCAAGGAGTAAAGAAAAATCCAAGGGATCTTGGACTACCATGACATTAATAAAGATAATTTTCCCTCCCAAAGTTACAGGAAACTGAGGAAGGGTCCCTAAAGGTTGACTGGTTCTTCTGTTGAAAGCTAACAGATTATGCATAACTGGCGCAAGATGAGGAAAACCCAAAGCTCACCAGAGAGGAAAAAATACTAACGGACGCACCTTCATCAATCAACGTCTGAGAAACGCCCCCACCACAAACCTGTACTGTAATCTGGAAAGGAATGTGAGAGGGAAGACGAGGTCTAGTTATCACACCCCAATTAAAATGGATGGCCTCATTACTTGGAGGGGGTCCCACGGGAGAAGGAGGAATACCCCCCGGCATGGTAGAGTCTATATCAACGAGAAAGACATGGGCAGTATCGGGTTTACTCTTGAGTGGGAGAATAGGATCGACCGATGATGGGATCAGATCGACCACCCAGATTGCATTATCCAAGGGGAGAATGGGGTCGATTGGTGGAAACAGATCGACTGCTTGGGTTTCACTCTCTAGAGGGAGAGTGGGATCGACCGAGGATGGGATCATATCAATCGCTTGGGTTTCACTCTCTGGCGAGAGAGTGGGATCGACCGAGGATGAGATAGGATCAATTGCTTGGTCAACTAGTTCAACTAAGGATGTGACCAGGTTGGCTACATGATCAACCGGATTGACTGACGAAGGGGCCAAATTGATCATTCCATCAATTACAGGAGGGTTGAGAGTAAGCTTGTGATAAGCAACTAGAAGTTGAGGCTATGAAACACTCATGTCTTCCAGTAATTTTGAGGCTTCGTCCATATGAGGGCAAAGGTGAGTTAGATGACTCCCTTTGCATAACATACACGGGAACTTGACTCTACTTTTATTCTTCCCAACGGTATCTTGACTAGTTGACGGGAGGTCATCAACATGTTGTTCAGAGGTTGACGACATGGGTTGGTGAGGGTGTGTAGACCATGCTTCTATAATCTTGGATAGACCAAGGCAATCCTTAAGAAGATGGCTACCCTTACAAAGCTTGCAAGGGTACTTGGGCTTACAGGTTGTTTAGGTGATCTTGACATCATCAACACTCCCAGCACGATTAACACTAATTGGTTTCTTTCCAACATGTCCGACAGTCGTTGGAAGTTTGGACCCTTGCTTATTTTTCTTCTTCTTATTCTTTTGTTTCTTCTTCTTCTTATCCACTGTGTTACTAGCTTTAGAGCTTCCACTCGGTGAAGAATATGAAATGGAAGAAGACCTTGCAAGTGAAGAAGGTGAAGAAGATCTTAATAGTGAAGAAGGTGAAGGATCAACATGAGGTTGATGTTCTTGGGGGGAACTGCTTACAAATGAAGCACTAACTACATAGGGACTACCTGAGTGGAAAAAAACCATACCGGTAATCCAATTGTGAGACCTGGAAGGCTCAAAGTAGTGATGTGAGGAGGACCAATGTTCCCGTAAGAAGGAAAAACAAAAGGTTCCCCTAGAATAGGGGTTCCTTCATTGGTCCTTCCGAGAACAGACTCCATTAAATAAAGATCCAACCTAGAGTCTACTAGGGAGAACAAACAACACATGCTAAAAATCTAGTAAGAAAGCAAGCAAACAAAACCTTCTCACAATGAGCACACTAGTTGGTGATGAAATCCAACATCGCAGGAACAAAGTAAGAAGGGGATGAGATAAATCGGGTGGAAAAGTTATGTTGATGACCTGCTTAATGGACTTACACCCTGGTGCAAGATCCCACATATAATCGTGGGTATACCCTCCACGGAGCCCGAGTGAGTTTGGCCAACGTCGATTCCAGGTACTGTGAAGACTTGCCCCTCCATAGTCACCTTCTGTAAAGACCCTAAAGAGATAGTCCACTAAGGTTACCAATCACTACAGTGATGCCCAGGGAAACAGTCGATAGTCTGATCCATGCGCAAGGGCAGGGTATCTAGCTCGAAATCAAATTGAAAGGATTCCACTCATCATCGTGGGTATACCTTCAAGTGACCCCCATAATACGCGCAATCTCTACACCAAGACCAACAAAGTAGGGTGAGTAACTCTGCCAGTCTCAATGTGACCTCAGGTTTGACCCTTGTGTGAGAAGGGCTTCCCAGGAAAAAATTTGGCAAATGGATTTCACCACTCCCTAACTCAAGATCATATGTTTGTTTGCAGCTTTGGAAAGTTATCTTTCACACCTATTACAAAGCCCTACAACTAATCTAATGTAGGTTTTCTACCAGAAAATATACAAATGTCTAATCAATTTTTATAAGCGTTTTATTTTATGGATGTTGTTACTCAAGATGAAAATGGCATGGACAATATGGTGTTTTGACTGACTCGAAAGTTATGCAAAGAGATGAAGATGTAATCTTTTCATTTCGATGAAAACTATGCTACGAGAAGGAGAAAACATTTATCATTCCCAGATGCACAATGTCCCTAAATTTATTAAACTCATCAATATCAAGATTCTCAAGAAATGAGCAAAAGAGACTGTACACCAATACACAATTCATGGCCCCCCCCACCAGCCATGAGGGGGAAAAATTTTCATAATTCAAGACCAAAAAATGCCAAGAATCATGCAATTTCGCTACTTCGGATGCAAGGAAGCCCCCAATATAATATAAGGCAAGAAATTACATTTTTTTGTTTCAAAGAGACATGAAAACAAATAGAAAATCACTTCAAAACAAAAACAATCCAAACTAAGTTTCTCTTTTAACACGATTTATTCAGAAAAAGAAGTATTCTTTCACTAAACAATTCTAAAGAAAAACGATGCTTTGTAACTGAAAGACACTCAAAGGAAGAGACTAAATATTTCAAAATAAAAAAAAGAAAAGATGGCTAAATGCAGTTTCAAAGCTGTCAAGAATACTGTAAACAGATCATAATCAAACCCAAAAATTCACCCCAAAACCAAATCCAAGGTTTGGGTAAGGAAAAAACCATCAAAAATCAAAATTTTCACAATTTTCGCAGGCTGTAGACTAACACAGTGCGGAAATAACTGATTTATGCAGGCCATATATGGGTAGGGTGCAGAGTTTCCACGTTGGTCTAAATAGGTATGGTGCAGAAATCCTAAGTCGCCGCACTGTCCCTCAAAGAAGGATGCAGAAATAAAAAAAAATGGAAAAAATTAAAAATTAAGAAGGTTTTCCATTGAAATTTAACAGTCAGAGAGTCAAGTTGGATCTCCCAGTGACTCAGAAAACAGAAACCAAGTAATCAAAGCAAGAAAACAAGGAAAACTAGAAAAACATTATGTTCCCCAATCGAGTCACCAATTTTGTTATTGGATAAATCAGTAAATGCAGACATAAAGTAATCTCCCTAGATCCACCTGGATCTAGAACAAAATAGGACAGGACATGGCGCTTTCACTAGGCTCTAATCATCGAATTTACTACCAAACAAAATACAAGAGACATACCTTTAAGTGTCACTTCCTTATGTCTTTATTGTTCCTATTTCGCTCTAGTGCTCTTGTGATACTGATCCTGCAGTGAGACACAAACCAACCAAAGTGAAAGCAGTAGAAGTATATTCAATGACAACCTATGTATGATCAAGGAATTATGCAATAAAATAAAGATAATTCTATGAGAAAGAAGCATGCCACTGTATTATATTAAATAATAGGAAGAGAGATTACAACCAAATGCCTTGATGTTGTAAGGTTCCATCCAACATTTCCTTGCTTCCCGCACACTTCTTGCTCCAATTATTCTAAGACCATGGATCTGATAGCTACTCGCAATCTATCTTGACAAAGCAAATCTCAAAGCCAACATAAAATGTCCCAAGCTCAACCCAAATCAAGAAATTTCCAATCCAATCAAGCTAACAATCTCAAGCCAAATTCAACTAACTTTCTCCATGAGATCTCCTCTCCTTTTATAAGTTGAAGAGGATAAGGTAAGGAGGTTAGGATGATCCCACTAAATCATGAAAGTGAGTAAGATCCAAACCATTCGGAGGCCACCTCACCATAGAAGCTTCTCCTTCTAGAAGCATCAAGAAAATGCTCATTTTTCCCACATATGAAGGTCACCTCACCCTATCTATAATGCAGCCTACGAAAACTCCGCGACCTAGATATAGTAGCCCTGTGGAAATCAGGCATTTCTGCACCCTGTGTATATAGTAGCCTGCGGAAATCCTCCTTAATAAGGTTTTTACAAAGGAAAATACAACTTCTTTTCTTAGGAAAAGTTCTTCTCCCTTCTTTCTTCAGGAATTTAGGCCATTGACCCCTCTGAAGGCAACAGATAGGTTTACATCATCAACGGTCATAGTGGTAACGAAAATAATGTGTAGCATTGGTACTTCTGGTACTCTGGTACTTTTGGTTTTCTGGTACTTCTAGTACTTTGTGAAAACTAGGGTTTCACTTTCCGGGAGATCTACCCACTGAAAAGGTGCACTGAAGGTGCCAAAGAGTTCCTTGGGCTAGGGCACACATTTCTATATGACTTTGAGGCTAAAAACCTTCTTCAATAAAAGCCCTAATTTTCATGTACAGTAACAATGACGTTTTTCTTTTTCTTGTGAAAGATGTTCTCTTTAGCTTAGCTCTAATATCATGTTAAGGTTTAAGATATTATTAGGTTTCTTTCAATTCACTAGATAACCATAGAATAGATAGGATCACTGAGAAATACACAATCACAAGAGACACACCATTTATCCCTGGAAACCCTCATGGGGGAGAAAACCCAATAAAAAATTCCTTAATATAGATAGCCAATACAATGCCAAGAGAATGAACCAAACAATATAGAAATTCCTCTCCCAAGTATGTGCCTCTCTCTCTCTTTTCCTTCTTCTCCAACTATAGCTCCAAACTTGTGCTCTGATGAACAAGTGAGTGAGTGAACAAATGAGGCGTTGGCCTCTCTTATTTATACAATCTGGAAGGTGTTGAACTGAGGTGTCTTTTCACTAGCAGGGCCGACTTCTCAATCTGGGTGGTTATAACCACTTTAATATATTATGGGGGCCGACTTCTCATTTAGCATATTACAATTAGGGTTTGATCAATCCGCAAAAGGGGATTTGGTCATTTACAATACCTGACATGATCAATCCGCAAAAGGGGATTGATCTAATGAATAATACATCAATAATAAATTGAATACTCTTTGCAGTTACATTATTTCAACATACCTTAGCCAAGAATCCCTCAAAGTCTATTGTGGGAATGTGTCTCCTCTCTACCATAGCAATATCAATGAAATTGTGAGAAGATCCTCCATCAACTAGCACTATTTATCTTTGTCCCTACACAACTCCCTTCATTCACAAAGTATTAAAATTAGGCACCTTGCTAATAGAAGAAATGGTAACCTTCTTAAGTCCTCCATCATGGTGTGGAGGCACCTCACCACCTTGTTCATGCAAGGCTTTTTCTTCCTCCCTGTGTCTCATATGTATGTTATGGATGGCTCCACTCTCCTCATCATCAGTCTCTTCCTCACTATCAGACACCACTTCAATATAGTGAATCTTTCCTTTTCCCATACACCTATGACCTAGCTGCCATGGTTCTTTTCAAATGATGCATAATTGCTTCCTCTCTAATTCTCTTCTTGTGGCTTCATCCATCTTCCCCTTTCCTTTGTCAATTTGTTTGGTGTCTCATCCCCTTGTAATGATTGGGGGTCTAGGTGTAAATTTTTTTATGTTAGCTGCCCCTATGGCTAAATGATTCTAAATATCCTCTAGGTTGCATTGCATAATAACCTAGTTGTTCTGTAGTGTGTCACTCATTGTTTGGATCACCTTTTCAGCTAAAATTGTTTCTTCTTCTGACACTGCATCTTTTGTTTCATGAGTTTCCCCCATACTGACTTAGTTTTCTAGAATATCTGATAAAGCTTGTCCCCCACGACCTCTCCTCCTAGGAGTTAGTTTAATCACAAGCTAGCGAAGGAATTCTCTTTGATACCACTGCAATGTTCCCAAGAAGATTCACAAGGAACTTAGGGTTTACTTTATGATTGGTATGTATTTTTTGTTTGATTTTTTTTCAGATCTGCTTCTCAAAGTTGCGGTGGGAGTGCTTGGTTGAGTTTTATAGCATGTGAAGGATGAATGTAAAACAACAAGAAATGGAAATAACAATATAAAAGATAAATAACACGAGAAAAGACCCAATTAACTTCATATCTAACCTTTATTTAGATAATAATCTAACCTCCATACATAATATCTGCAGATCCTGAATGATATAGCAAAGATAAATAAGTATGGGCTGAATATGCCACCAAGATACAATGATAGAGATATTTGAGACCTCCTAGGCCTTCATTAACAATATACAAGTAAATACAAGATCAATTTCTTTGACTTGAAGACTTGGCACCTCTAGATCTGGTTGAGATGCACCCCAACTAGTTGTAGCAAGCTAAGAAATTCGACTTCCTTGAAAATGGCCCTCAAACCCTTGAAAAATGATCCAAACTATAGATCAGGGGATGTATAGTGCATATGAAGAGATCCCTCAAGCAAAATATCAGATCTATCTCTCCAACTCACTGAATCCTTAATGGACAGTGTGCTCCTCTTCAAAAATTCTACCCAAAGCCAAAATAAATTAATATGCAGAAGAAACCCTCCAATAATAAGAGAGAAAGGGCGCTCTAGGATTAGAAAACCCTCTAGGAAAGAGATCCACCTCATATATCCCTTATTCTACCCAAATTGAACTGATCTTCTTCCAACAATGCACCCCATCTGCAGAAAACCTCCAGATCTACACCCTGTCTCTTCAATCCACTGTAGAAATCAAATTGTAGCTGAATAGAATGGTGAGGGTGGAATATTTCACCACCTTGACCAATATTGAATCTGGAATGAAGGAATATTTCACCTCCTTGTTGATCTCTATGGTTTGTTTACTCAAAACCCTCAAAATGTAAGTTGCATAGCTCAAGACGTAATCAAAGAAAAATGACTTGAATGAGGAGTGAGGCACCCTCCTCTCTCGTTTATACCTCCATATTCTAATTTTCAGTTGAGTTACGTTATTTATTTTTCTAAGGTTATTACTTTATTTTATCCTCAAGTCAAATAACCCTTTTTCTGCTTTATCAAAGTCACTTTAATGAAATAACATTAATTTCCTCACTGACACTTTATGACATCCTAATCCATTTTACCCATAAGACTATAGTATAGAGGGGTGACTATACTACTAAGTCCTCTAATGTTCTTGTCAAGGAGAGGGGAACATTACAGTGGGTGCCTCGAACCAAGCAAGGAGAGACATCAACACTCTTTCAGTTGGTTGTTTCTCACATGCTCGACATCCACTCATTGTTGCACAATTGAGAATCATACACTTGACGGTTCAGTGATCCAATTGATTGGAAAAATTTATTGTACATGTGTGACATGCATCAGACCTCAGGTAGCCACTTGCATGTTTTTACATCAATATTTGATTCCAAAGATATAAATCCATTGGTTGTACTTTGGATGACAATCCTAAGGAACCCCTTTCATTCTTGGGCACGTACAAACTTCCCCCTATCGACACCAACACTTTCATTCTAGGGGTTAGTCCTATGTACCCTAGTTCCCCATTTACCTCCTTGATGGGTTACGTTAGACCAAGCTAAGAGATTCCTCAATCCTCTCAGACTTGCTAGGATATCACATGCTCGACTTCAACTCATCATCGCACCATTGAGATTCACACATTTATCCATGATCTAGCCTCAGATGTAATTCATGGGATTTGATTGGATCGATTTCGTCGTTCTTATTAGAGCCCTCAGTTCGAGCTTCCCTTCAGTTAGCTCATTTCATATCTTCAGAGCCTCTTTCCTAGTCAGCAGGGATTCTCAAGTTGTTTCCATCTCCCTCCCACAAGGGAGGACCCATCAGTTCCTATGTACCCAGATCAACAACAATTATGATGTATATCTGGCCCTTTTGATCCATGCATATTTATATGGAACTATTTATATCATTTTATTGTACTATGGCCCTTCTTTATCAACACCATATTGAATTTAAGACTTGATTTTGTCTCACTTGCTCGACCCCTTTTTTGGGGGCACATCATTTTATTCATTATCATGAGTTATCTCAATGAGTATGGTTATGCCTAATTTGTCTCTATCGAGATCAAGTACACTCACCACCTTGTGACCTTGTTGAAAGTTGTTACTCCTCAACCTCTTATGCAGGTGGTTCTTCTTCCCAGGGCACTTCCCTCCCTCCTTGGTCACTTTGTAGCTTGGTAAAAGAAAACTATAATGTATTCCAGTCATACAATGTGCTCCTAACCTCATACATTAGGGGGAATCTATTATAACCCAAAATTTGTTCACCTAGACCAAATTAACTAGGTTTACTGAAATACACCTCCAAGGTTGGGGCTGGGCTTCTATGCAACATTAGTTCAAACTTCATACTCTTTTATGAAAAATATTTAAAAGAGAGTAGATACAAGGTACAAGGACTTACACAACATAGGAGTGAAAACTATTGTTGTTGTGATTACCCCCCATTACAAAAGTGTACGACAAAGTATTCTATCAAACATTGCATAATAATATTTATCCAACATGAATGTAAAATTAGTGAGTAAATATTTTTATTAGAGAAGAAGTACCACACAAGCATGAGTTTGGAAAGGAGTCATCGAGATGTCCCCAAAACCATCGATGTATGTCTCCAAGACCCTCCCTTATTTTGGTAGGAAATGTCTAGGGGGGATGTGAGAAAAGTCCCCCACATCCTCTAGGATGTCCCCTTCCAAATGGGAACTTCCCCCCATATTGTTCATGTCTTTGAGGACATGGAAATACAAGGGACATGTCCCCATTGGTGGGTGTTATCCCCAACCTAGGGGTAACTAAGGATATCATGTCTCGAGGCCCATAGGTTGCAGACATGGAGTGTTGAGATCCATATAGATAGAGCATAGCCCAGGAGGGCCCCTTAATTTCATGATGCATTCTAAACATAACCAATGACAATATCCACCACACTGGCCTAGTCCCAAAGGGAAATGGTTCTTTCTCCATGAGGTAATGAGTTTGGGTACCATGGTAAGTGTCACTCTAATATTTGAAGCATTTGAACATGTTGCAAATAATCTTTCCTGATTACAGAACATTTTCTTGGAGTTTATACTCTTTTCCTTATTTAACCCTGGTGGGTGTCATGCTATCCTAGTAAGTTGGTCTCCCTCGGGAATAAGGTTCTATGGGGGGGGAGGGGGGGTTCCTTCAAAATTCATCATCCATTACCGATCATACTTATCACCTTCCATACTTCTTCCATGTTGTCTCCTTATCTTTTGGGATTTTCAGGCGTACTGACCTGAGAAGGGATTGTACCTTATTTCATGGGAAGAAGGGGGTAAAGGCCTAGAGGGGAAAAGTGGTTGGAAAAATATAATTTTTTTTTATAAAACCTTCCAGATTCTCTCCCAAGAGGTCTTGAGAAACAATGAACCGTTATCTCTTAAAAAAATCAAAGACCTACAAAAGAAAAATACACAGAATTGGACCTCTCATTTGTTGAGGTGTGTACACTCATGCAGTGTCCCTTTCTTTCCATGCATATGGCACTCTATGTACCTATAGCTTCAAGGGAAATTCTGGTATTAACCCCCTCCCTTGATTTATCTTAGGGAGTACCCAGTGCTTTTACTTTAATAATTTAATGGCAACAAATGTGCTTGGAAAAATGTTGCATCACAGACGAAGGGAATCTCACCCTATACAAAGGCACCCATAAATGAGACAATAGAAACCCTTGTATGTCATGAACCCCATGCCCATAATTTCACCCCACTCCACTTCACATGCACACATGAATTTTATAGGTTCCACTTAGGAAACACCTTGGACCCAGGAAATCATTGACCCAATAGGATGCCTTGGGAACCCTACCACACCTAAATTTGACAAATTATATAACGTCTTTGAGAATTTGAAGGGGGGGTTTGATGCACATGTTTGGGTGGTTTGATTATTAGATGTGGCTTACTTTTTATGATACTTGTGACTCATGGACCTCTAGAGGGCATATATGTTTTTCATTGTAGGACCTTTCCCGGTGGACAGGTATTCATGAGGAGATGATCATTTTAGACCTTCATGAGGGATTCAAGCCCAAGGATGGATGTAGAGACCCCAAGCTTAGGGAAAGGATCATGATGACCAATTTGCATAGTGAAGGAAGAGGAATTTTCCTTTTGAGGCACCATGGAAGGCTTGGATGATGAGTTTCCACCCTTCCCTACCTAGACATTGGCCTTCAGAGGCCTTGGACATCTCCCTAGCATCCAATGACGTCACCCAGGGCTAGGGTTTGACACCTCGAGATGTTGGACTGCAGTTTTAGAACGTGTGGCATGGAGTCCCAATGCTCTACTAGATTACCTCAACATCTCATGGAGAAGGCCTAACGTCGCCCTAGGAAGGATGACATCACCCTCATTAGGGTTATTTTGTGAAAATTGATTTAATTTTTTAATTTTAAGAGAAAATTGACATGTAGGCATTGTTTTGTGAAAAGACACAATTGTTGGGTAAACAAGCCAAGATTTCCCATAAAAATATGGTTGGCTAAGTTCATTTTTTCATCATAAGTCATCACTCACAAGTGGTGGCCTGGAATTTTCTCCCTCTTTAAGGGCTATTGGCTGAAATAACTAAGGCGCATCTTCTTGGAGAGGATTTTTGTGGTGTGTTATCCCCATTTTGTGGGATAACTAGGGAGATCATGTCTTGAGGCCCTCAGGTTGCAAATACGGAGTGTCGAGAGACTAAATGACCAAAAATGTCCACTTGCACATACAAAATCCCACGTTTTCACCACATTTGATCCATTGTCAGCGCATCCACCACACCAACTAGCTTCTGCAAGGCAGAAGGGTCTTTCTCCATGTGGTACTAGTCAGGCATTGTGGCAAGTAATCACCCTAATATTTGAGGCAGTTGAACATGTTGTATTTAAGATAATTTTGATTATAGAATTCCTACTTTCACATTACTCCTTTGACCATGTTTCACCCTGGTGAGTGTCATAGATTTCCTAGTAAGTGGCCAACCTTTGGGGAAGGTTTGTGACTGGGGGTCCCTTGAGGGGTTATCGTACCTTTCTCAACCATACATACCAATTTCCGATCATTATCTTCCCATAATATTTTCCTCTTCTAATCCCTTTGACTTTAGTGATCCAAGAAGGGCAACATGGGAAGAAGGGGTTGAAGGCCCAGACGGATTGTTGTTGGCTAAAAAGATAAAATCCTAGATATTAACCTTCCAGATGCTTCGCCCAAAGATCTTCGAGAAAGAAGTGAAATGATTCTGTGTAATAAAAGGGGGACCTACAAGAATAAATGATAATGAATGCTTAGGGGGTTAGTTGGAGGATAGGAGGTCTCATCGTGAGTCAACCTATCATGATCATGGGTAATTAGTGGTATGAAATTTCCATCATCTAGTCACCAAGATAGGGTAGTGGCTCTCAGTAACACAACTGAGAGAAAGTGGGTCTCATCAAGACCCAACCTTCTCATTTCCGTAAGGTATTTGTGAATGACATTGTCATTATCTGGACACAACACTAGGACAGTGGCCTTCAACTTGTTCCTTAAAACATGGAACAAATAATTAATGGAAAGAAGATGGTCTTGGAAAAAATGCATTGCAAACGAAGGTGCCACACACCCTCCACAAAGGCAGCCATGAATGAGATAATATGAGCCCTTGTATGTCATGAAACTCAATGACCTATGAATTCTAAACCCCTTCCACATCATCATCCACTACATAACCTTGAAATGACATCCTTGGGAGCATCCCCTACTTAAGGGTTTTGGTATACCCAATAAGACCTGTAAGACACTCCTCCCATACTTAAACTTGGTCAATTATATAGGATCTTTGAGAATTTGTTTGATTTGATGAGATAATTTTGATGCACATGTTTATGTTCCTTTCTTATTAAATGTGGTTTATACTTGTCATGATATCCTTGACTTGATATCTTTAGAGGGCGTGCCCTTCTATTTTGCAGGACCTTGCTTGGTGGCCAGTTTTGGGAGAACAAGCCTAGCTTGGGATTCCATGGGGCAAAGAGCCCACAGGTTGGATGTAGTAGGCCCACACAACATACAATAGAGAGATTCATTTGGAGGCTTACTTGACATCATGGAGGATATTATCCAGTGCCTAGCACCCAAACGATTTTCCTAGGAGAGGTAAAACGTCATATTTTGAGGGTTGATGTCATGCATGAGGGGGTTTGATGGTGATGGAGTGATTACACATTGACACTTGGCATGTTTTCATCGGATGAGGCATGGAGAATTCTTAACACATGATGAGGAGGCTCAAAGAGCCCCAATGACTTCCACATCTTCTCCAACAACTTGCTCAAGTGCCAAAACATCCCCTAAACGAGTGACATCACCATGTTATAAGGTTTATTTTGTGTAAAAGTGAATTTTAAGATTAATTGTTTAATATTGTTTTGATGCAAGGGGTAATATAAGGTTTGTTGTCCCCTTAACTTATGTTTTACCCTTTCTAAGTGGTCAAACTATGTGATAGTCATTTTGTATAAATAGAGATCATGAAATCTCATTTTGAAACATAACTCTCCCATTGTGAGATGTACTTGGCTGAATGTTTTTCTATTCTTGGGCATTATGGTCTTTCTCTCTTGTGAAAATGTTTTATGGTGCTATCTTTTGATGAATGGATGAGGAGGATTGATGCGCACCTCTTGGATGATTGTTCTCTTGATGCTTATGGTGAATTTTCTTGGTGAAACTACAGTTTGATCTCTCTCTCTCTCTCTCTTGGAATTGGTAAGGAAAAATATGCATTGTTAGTTATATATTGTTATTTCTTGGTTATGGTTGTTTGAAACCCTAGAACGAGTATGTTGGATATACCCTCCATTAAGGTTCAACTAATTTTCTAAAGTTTACAAGTTATTTTTCAAGGGTTGCTAAGAGGGATACAAGTGTGTATACCCTCTTAGATTTATCCTAAGTTTCATTGGAATACCCTAGGAAGTAAAAGGTCTTACACACCTAGGGTATTTTTTGATCTAACTCTTTATTCTAAGACTCCATTTACCCAATTTTAAAGGCACTAATCTGAATAGTTTACATTGGAGAAATAAATAGTTGCATTGGGAAACATGATTTTCGGTCATTTCAACTTTCTACAATATGAGTTTTGTTCATTGTGCTTAGAGAACCTACTATTCACTAGGGCGTCCCCTTTAAAGGGGTATTTCTTGTTGTTGATATAAACTTTCATCTTCAACCACTAGGGCTACATAAATCATAACTTTCTTTCACTCATAACTTGCTTTTAAACTATCAGAATTAGTTAAGCCTTTGCCACTTTTATCTACTTGGTCTAGCGCAACTTTTGGGTGGATTCTTTGTGAGTTTTGGTGGTTGAATTTACTGTTGTAACAACAAGTTTGCTACAGCCATAAGGCAGAAAAACATTTCTACAAACATATTTTATTACAACCTTCTTTCTTTGCTAAAGTCTAATGCTATGTTACTTGGGTTGATCTACTTGTTTCTAGTTTATCTCTTTCTCTTCCAACTAGACTTTTAGCAAATTATTTTGCAACATTCATTAAAATTTTTATTGTTGATATATAATGTTACTAACTGCTACAATTAGGGACACCAATCTTAACTTTATTTTCCATCATATACTTGGGCTTGTGTCATTGTTTTCCTTGTGTCTCGAGCAGGTACAATCAACATTTGCAAGGTCTACTACTTCTTGGCAACCCTTGGCTACCATCAAGACCTTATTCAAGCTATTCTTCACACATAGAAACTTGACCTATAGGGGAATTCATTCATACATCACACTTTCCATCTCATTCCCCCCATAGGCTCACCGGGATTCCCCCCTTGAGGTGACCACTTCACCTCTAAAGTGACGGGAACACCTGCCTAAGGTTTAGGTGCTCTCAAATTTGTTGCCATTTGGTGGTTGGGTCGAGCTTTTCCCAACCTACAACTTGTGTGACAACATGGTGTATCTTGGCTATTTTCATGGTGGAAATTCCTCAACTAGGGTTTGGTTTGATTATTCTTGGTGAAGTAAGTAGAAAATTTGAAATTGTGTTCATGTAATAAATGCTTGTGGTAAATTTTACTTATTTCATGTTGAAGATTATGAAATTACTTTCTTAAACCCTAGGAGAGAAACATAAGGTGTGTCTTTCTCTCTATAGTTTTTCTACTTGTTTAATTTGTCAAGTATACCTTGTTTAGAAGTGACTACTAGAGCCCTAAAGTGCTAGCACTCTAGTGGTTTCATTCTAATTTCTTATTGCATAATATATTTTCAATAGTCTAAGGAAGGAAGGTTCCTTGTTTAAAAGTGACTACTAGATCCCTAAAGTGCTAGCACTCTAGTAGTTTCATTCTAATTGATTATTGCATAATATATTTTCAGTAGTCTAAGGAAGGAAGGTTCACTAGGGCCTAAAATTGCCTACTCTCTAGTGAACTTGTATTCAATATTTGGATGTTTGAGGCCTTGAAGTGCCAACACCTCTTGCATCCACATATTTTCCTTTGGCAAGTATTATCATTGCTATTTCTCCAAGTTGTGTTATTGTTGTTATTGACTCCATAAGCCCAAAAAGGAACTTGTCCACTTGCTATTGTGAATGATTGATCAAACAAACACTTAAACCTTATTATCTTAAGTTCCTACCAACTAACACTAACACTAACATAACATAGATCACTAATTTTATTGTTGTTGTCATAAATGTTTGCTATAGTGATTTAAAAGAAACAAATTATCTGCATAATTGACATTAATTGCTATCTAATCACTTCAGAAATTGCTTGTGACAAGTCAATATCATAATATATAATAAATGTTATCTTTTCATTGTCTTTTCAAGAATTTTTTAGGCATATTTCTTGTAGTTGTTACAAAATACTTTTTTCTGTTGTAAACTTTTATCCTGCTACAATTTTATATCAGCTAGAAAAATTTCACTCGGTTTATTGTCTCGTGAATCTTTAATATCATATTTGTACTTGAAACTGCCATATATATTCTCTGTTGTCTTGTTTCGAGAAGGTACACTTCATGATTTTCATTTGCTTCATCCTTCTAAGCATACACCTCGTGACAT
>JZKD02S0314165.1:213025-235570 GCA_000966675.3 Picea glauca
GACACCGGCACCGCTCCTGGTGCGAGTTCTATCGAGAAGTCAATGTCTCTTCTCGGAGGTAGACCCGATACCTCCTCTGGAAACACATCTCGGTATTCTCTCAGGATAGGGTGATGATCAGGGCTTGGTTTTGCACCTTCGGTTGTTTTCAACACCTGTATTGCATATAGGGGACATACCTTTTGGCAATACTTCCTCATTTGCAGGGATGATATTTGTCTCACCGAGACCGGTTTTCAGATCCCTTGAAGGGTTATCCTTTTTCCTTCTTCTCTCACACATTCTAAGGTTTTATAGTAACAGTCCAGTTTTGCTTTATGGGTGGCCATCCAGTCCATACCAATCAACAGATCGTATGATCCCAGGGGTAATACATTAAGGGTTGCTTGGGTGGGGAATTCACCCAACATTAATTGGCAGGCTGGTATGGCCTCTACCACCTTTCTTTTAGTGCCAGTGGATAACTGTACCAACCATGGATTAGTTTGCTTCTGTGGATGTAGTTTACACTTATCAACAACTCTAGGGGCTATATAACTCAAACTTGAACCAGGGTCAATCAAAATAGACACTAGGTGGTTGAAAATCATACCTTCTATTTCCACCACTGAAGCTTGGTGGTCAACTTGGTTATTATCCAAGGATGCATAAATCTGTGGCACACTCCTTGCCACATCGTTGACTGTGGTCGCTTCCTGAAGGTTATAAACTTTTCGACTGTTCTATTGTCGATGTGGACAGTCTCTCTGGAGATGCTCTCCTCAGCAATCCCAACATTCCAAAGGTTTCCTCTTTGGGTTATCAGTCTTTACTGGTATAGGTCCAGAAGTTTTATTTCCGTCCACCGAGGGAAAGTTCTGTTGGAGTACACTCCGGGTTGGGAAGTTCATTCTGGGGTTCTTTTTGTAGTTTTTAAATCCTGAGGATTTTCTCCCCTTCTTTTGAAATTTTGAACCATTCTTCTGTTTCCAGTCTCCACGAGACTCTGCCTGATGTCCATATTGTTCATGACAATATGTTGCCTTTTGTATAGTGTCTTCTAAGGTCTTTGGCTCGTCGAATTCGATTCAGTTCCGGTATTCTTTGGGTAGCCCACTGATGAAGCGTTGTGCCTTCGCCTTCTTTTCTTTGATGTAGGGTACATATCTCAATAAGTCGAGGAAATTTTTGACATATTCCTCCATAGTAAGTTGTCCTAGTTTAAGTTCATAGAACTCTTTATCCTTCTCGTCGAAATATCTTTCCGACAAATACTTCTTTCGGAAGTACTTCTCGAACCGTTTCCAAGACAAATCCTCCTCGCGAACCCCCTTCATATTCTTAAGGTCTTCCCACCAGATGGAAGCCTTTCCATTCAAATTGAAAGTGGCCACTTGGGCCTTCAAATTCTCTGAAATATCATGGACTCTGAAATATTTCTTCAGTCCCAGTAGCCAGGCCTCGGCTTCCTCTCCCTTCTTTATCTCACCGTTGAAGGAGGGAGGTTTGGCCTTTTTGAATTCCTCAAACTTATGACTCTTGGAAGTATTTTGCTTCTTCTGTTTCTTTTGAGAATAGGAATTGGTCCTGCTGCTAGAAGAGCCTTCTGAATCACCAGCTTCCTTCTCAGTGGAATCGTCTAGCACTAGTCCTTTACCTCTGGGGTGGACCTTTCTTGACGTGCTTCTCTCAGTATGGCCACTGATACGGCCATGATTCTGCATCTCAGGTTCATGCTGCATTTGTCGCTATAGGTCGGATAAGCTCTGCAGTAAAACCGCATTAATTTCGGTTTGCTTTTCTTGTTCTTTCATCATCCTTTCATTGTTGGCCTTGCAGCTTTGCAATTCAACCATGAGACTCCTCACAGTCTCGTCTAGGTCTGGAGGGGTTTCTATTGCTCTTCTTTCGTCAGAATCTTCATCTTTCTTGTGGGAGCCTTCTCCCACCTCTTGGTGAGTCACCATACTCTGCGTCTGTAGATCCCCGCGGTTGATCGTCCACTCGAGTGAAAAGACAAACGCTGGTTATTAGTCAAGAGTTAATTTTTTTTTTTTTTTTTTTTTTTAATTCGCGCATAAATTCATAACTCTTTCACATGCATACACAATCGGGTTCTCATTTTCCAAGTTTTTAATCCTGGACCAGAGAGTCAAGTTAGGGGGTTACTCCTCGTAGGAGTACTTCGAACGGATTTTATGCACGACTCGTGCATGAGCCCAATCAGGCCAAGTGTTGTAACCATGCTCTGATACCACTTTGTAACACACCCACTACCTAAATCAAAAAATTTCGTTTAGTTCTCAACAATGAGAATCCCCGAAGCTTGCATCAGCGAAATGCCAACCTTGATCAACAGGTCTTTCATTCACCTATACGGATCTCTACACCTAACCGTGGCCTTTCCTTGATGACAACTTCAGGTTTTCTGGGTTTGGACTCCAAATTCCTGACGTGCTCCAATTCCCGCTAGCCCTCTAGGCTAAGCTCTTGGTCCACGTGACCTCTATCTCACAAGACCACATCCTTGTCCCCCATCGGGGTTTTGGACTTTCCAATGTCAAAATGCAAACGTCCCCAGAAATCGTGATTCCTCGAATCCCGACGTGCCCTTTACGCACTAGCTCTCCTGGCTAGGCTCCTAGCCCTCATGACTACGATCCCCGTGACCGCAGTCTTATCACCTATCGAGGCTATGGGGTTTCGAAGGCCAAGGTGCAATCGTCCTCAGGATTCGTGATCCCTCGAATCCCGACTCTCCGCCATGTTGACAGCTGGCCCACACAATGGCGCCTCCTTCCTTGTCTGCTGTGTTGATAGCTGGCTTCCGCTCATCGGGGTTTCGGACTTCGCAATTCCATCCTGCCTAAACACTTTGTCACCAGGATCCCCGATATCCCGATGACCCAAACGCCGTTCAACAATTTTCTGTCGGGACTTTCCCCGATGGCGCCGATTGCTGCCACGCGTCCTCCTCTGATGGACGGTCCTGATTTCTCTGAAATTTTGAGACTTGTGATGTCCCAATTCTCACGGCCTCAGGAACTCCAATTTTCCAATGTTGAATATCCCGACTCTCCACGGATTTCTGACACCTGTCTCTCCAAACAGACGGCTCAGATTTTGCCGGGGTTTTCACTTCGGACTTCCCCGAGCTCCTGTCCACAAGAATGTCGATATCCCAACTCCTGATAGTAAACCTTGATCTCCACCACGTGTATCCTCAATGGATGGTTCAGATCTTCCCGGCGTTTTGAGATTTGAAGTGTCTCAATTTTCTTGTCCTAGAGAATCCCGATATGTCGATTCCCGAATTTCTTTGGATCTTCGACACGCGTCCTAAATGGAGGGACAGTCCAGGTTAAGCCTCAGACTTTGCCAAACGCCAACCCAAAAAGGCACTTACCTGTGTGAGTCCCAATGGCCCAAATGCCGATGACTCCCGATGGATGCCACCTATCCCCAAACAGATGGATGGCTCTGATGGTATCGGGGGGGTTTCACTATGGATTTCCCATCCTCTTGCTCACAGAACTCCCGATTTTCCGACTCTCTTCAGATCTCCGCCACGTGTCTCACCCTGATGGACGATCCAGATCTGATCTCGTTATTTCGAGACTTATAGCATCCTAATTCCCTCGACCTCGGGATCTCCGATTTTCCCGAATACCGATATCTCGATGAAGGTCGGGACTTCTGCCTGGTGTGAGAAGGGTTAAATCTCGTACACCTCCTGTCCGATCTGATGGCTGTCGGGTAAATGGAACAAGATCTAACGGTCTAGATCCATTCTTCCCGCACACACTCCAGAGACTAAACTCCGAGCATATTAACCTGATCCAACGGCTGACGGGATTTCTGAACGAGATCCAATGGCTCAGATTGTCCCACCTGGTGCAATCTTCCACTACTTCATGGATGTGGAAAGACCAATGGTCCAAATGTTCTCCTGGGTCTTGGGATCTACGATCCCGATTTCCTCGTTGTTCTCGAAGATAGAGGGAAAAAGGGGCAAGATGTGTAACGCTCTTACTACTTCCGTCAACCTGACGGTCGTGATTGACCATGGGTTTTCCGACAGGATCTCATCCGTCGATTCGTTACTTATCCCTACGCTGCTACTTCGGAATTTTAAGAGGGTCATTCCTCCTCGTACAGGGTTATTAAAACTTGTGCGTTCAAGTCCTTTTTCTGGGTTCTTGGTGAACCTTTCTAAGGAGGGAAAGTATATGTGATGAGGTCTATTCCGGGGCATCCCTGGAGATGGGTAAGGGGAAACAAACTCTCGAGGATGGAATGGAAGTCTGACTTGGTTCAACTCATGCATAATTAAATTCATTTATCAACATAAGCCATGCGGGGTCTTTCTGCTATAAGCATATATCTAGCATTACTTATAAAAACATTGTACAGACATTCTTATACTGTAATTGTTCACAATTTCACAATCTATGAGCATATATGTCAGCATATGAATTTCAAGATGTAATATGAAAAAAACACTTATCAGAAATAACTTCAGAAGTGGGTACGACTGCTGAGAGGGGTTCTTGTTTCCACCCAACCATAGGCATAGCGACTCCCAACAGATTTACCACTAGCCACCCCTGAGATGAGACCACGATGCGGTGAGACTGCGTCTCTCTGTCTGCCAGTGACCAGGAGCGAAGGTTGCAATCCTTCCTCTCTGCTATCACTCACTCTGCGTAAAATTTCCAGAGTTCCCCTCGCGTCTGCCCTCCAATCGCTTCTTCCCCACACCTTATCCTCTCGTGAGGTTGCGTGTGGCACGATTACCCTCATGTTGATCAGGCCTAATGGCTCTGCGGATAGGCGGTTCACCTTCCCATCCCTCATTAAGCCATCAACCTACCAACCTGCAAGGCATTAAATTTCAGGGCCAGCGAGCCCCTTTTGGTTCTCCGGGCCAGTGGAGTCCAAATACGGTATTTAATTCTCGGTGGAAGTTAACGCCCCCCCTTTCCAGGTGCCTTCCACCACCATCGTGGTCTCTTTTCTGCACATCCCCTCTCAGCAGTTCTGCAATAAATTCAAAATCTTATTCGCATTCATTGACCTCTTCCTCCAGGTCCATTTACATCACATATTCATATTTATGAGTTTTCCATAGTTCTTGGCCAGTCCAGTTATATTTACAAGCTGGGAGAAACATGGTGTTACATTTCTCAATTATGATTTATGTTTAAAAGGACTTGGGAGCCTCATTGTAATCATATTCGTGTGAATGAGAGTAGCCATCACATCTCTTCCAGAGACAAGATGCCACCATTATAGTGAGTTCATTAACTCTGTATTTTTACAGTTTCTGTACATTTCTCTCATTAATAGAAATTGCATATTACGATATCTCTGTGTTTCTTGTAATATTTCTATGTATTTCATTGTTATATTTCTGCCTTTATTTCATTCTCAAAATAATTTGGATCAGTGGTATCAGAGCAAGTTTCTCCTTTTCCTTTCTTAGTACATGTTCCCTACGAGGTCAGGTTATAGAGAGTTGGGACTCGAGCTCGTTTCTCTTGAGGAAAATAACTCTCACTAGCCCAAGAAACCTCCCATGGCGGAAGAAAAGAGTGGTGAGGGAGCAGGAGATCTTATCAATTTGTTACTCACGAAATCCCTCGCACAACAGAGGAACGAGATGTTGGAGAATATTTCCCAAATCCTTCAATGATTTCTGATAATAGTAGGCACGTCTTCGTCAAGAAGTCACTTGGAGATGCTGCCCCATTCAAGGTACAAGTTAATTTTTATATTCCTATATTTTAATTTTATATCTATGTAGATGCTTTGGAAAAGTGGTTAAATCTACTAGAAGGTTATTTCTCTATCCACAATTTTTTTGATAGAGAAAAAAACACCTTTGTGCTCCTTAAGGTTGTCCCCCATGTCAGACATTGTTGGGGAAATTACTGGGTATCAAAGACTCCTTGCGCACCGAGCTGGGTATCAAAGACTCCTTGCGCACCGAGATGGGTATCAAAGACTCCAATCGAAATATGGTTCCAAAATACTGTGGGGCTCTTCACAGGTACATCCAAACCAAAATGGACTTTCTGGACATATCATCACTAGGAGTTGCTTATCAATATGTTGTCAAAAATAGAGAAAAAAATTAAGTAGCATAACAAGCAAGAATTTGGGTCTACAAGTTTGCAACAACCAAAGTATGGTAAAGTCAGTCATCACTCAGAAAATATCCAAGCTCAAGACAACTAGTCCAAGCCACAGGAAAAGAAGAGTATTGGAAGATGAAGAAGGACATTGGGAAGTGGTGTGACTTCCACAAAATCCCTTGGCACAACACTGATGAATGTTGCTTGAAACAATCATCAGTAGACGAGCTCAAAGAAACAAAGTCGAGCCCTGACTTGGACTCTGATTAAACTAGAGGATCCTGAGGAGGGGGAGTGCCTCTTCCATTAATGAATGTGGGTGAAGGGGACCCCATTACATTTTATTGTTGATAGCAGAATCCAGAAGAACCTAATCTCAGTAGAGGTTTTCAAGTAGTTGGATTTTCCGACAACACCACAACTGCAACCATACAACATCACGTGGCTTTGCTAGGGTCGATATATTCATGTCAGCCAACACTATCTCATGTTCTACGACATCAATCCCTTCAAGGATGAGGTATTGTGTGATGTTTCTCCACTGGAAGTCTGTGATATTTTGTTATTCCAGCCATATATATATGGAAGCGTCATGTTTTTTATGAGTCTCTACCATGTAGTGTCATTGTTACTATGGGGAGTCGTCTCTATAGGATACCATAGGTAGTTCTGACTACTATCTCGACAAAACAATTCCGTAAAGTAATCTCTCATACCACAAAGTTTATCCTCTTCATGATCTGGTCATAAGGTGAACATAAGGACACTTCAACCACTGCAGCCTCAGCCCAAGACATTTCTATCCAATAGAAGTAGATTGTAGAAGAGCACAAAAATATTGTTGCTTCACCTATGGGGGTGCCTCCACACTGCCAAATCAAGCAAAGTTATAATAGATCCCTTCATACTCTTCATGCTTCATCTTCACCGATAGAGCCCCCCCACACTTGGGTAGATCATGTAGTTAGATTGGTTGAACATATCCAACCCCTCCAACAACAGGTTCATGACAGCCTTCAACAAGCTAAGCTAGACAGGATCTGCAGCAAGGCAAGCAACTCACCCAGGTTCAGATTCAACAAAATATTCCCCATATTTCACGGGAAATTGACGCAATGGGGACCATTTATTCCTAAGGGGGAAGGAACGATCTAGACAGATATTGGTGGCCACCCACCTATTCCACTAGCTCAAAACATGGGTTTCCACTTTGGCAATTTTTCTACGGTTTTTCGGTTCCTGAACTTCCAAGGTTGTTTTGAGGCCCTAAATGACGTTTTCTTGGCTCAACAACGCCTAGGATGTAGTTATAGGAAAATGCTAGGCCAAACATAATGTGTACTCCTCGACTAGACCTTTCTGATGAGGTATTGAGTGCCTCAAATGGAGATCGTAAGAAAAAGTTACGCCCTCGGGAAGTTGACATATCAACTACCCCCATCAAGGCCCACAAACCTTTTGATGTTTCATCTTTCAGGGTTAGGGTTTTGGATGTTTACGATTTTCTCAATTATGCTTTATGTTAAAAATGCCTTGGGAGCCTCATTGTAATCATCTTCTTTCAAATGAATGTATCCATCACATCTCTTCTCATAGATAAGTTTCCACCATTATAGCGAGTTCATTCACTCTGTATTTTTATAGTTTATGTACATTTCTCTCATTAATAAAAATTGCATATTATTGTATCTATGTGTTTCTTGCAATATTTCTGTGTATTTCATTATTATATATACGCCTTAATTTCATTCTCAAAATAATCCAGATCACGTTGTGATATATAACACAACACATCGTTAAACATAAAGATGGTGCTCCAATACCACTGGAGCACTGGTGTGTTCACATTAACAAATCGCACCGCCTAATTTCCAACAAAAAAATTTGAACTAGCGGTGCATCGAAGTCCACCAAATGCACTGGTGTTGTAGACAACATGACATTGGACCAAATATTTAACAATTTAGCATAGTGGTGCATCTGTTGGGATGCCCCGTTATCAATATGTCCCAGTATATTAAACACACTATGCCATGCACAACACGACACCGTGAAAAAAATTTAATAATTAGCATTTATGTGTGTCGTACAAAATGCCCCGTGACCGGTTCCGTGCAAATCACCGCACCGCTAAAGATGTCCCAGTGCTCCAAGAATCATGGAACATTGGTGCGTTATGTATAACCCACCTCACCACGCAGCACAAAACAAAGACATAATGGAATAACAATGCATCTTGTGGGACGCCCCATTTCCGGTGAGTTATAGAGCACAACACACCACTAAAATATGTGTCGACATTCCAATAACCATGGAGCACTGGTGCATTATACAAATTGTATCACATAGAAGTGATTTGTTTATGATATAGTGCACCAGTCATAGTGCATAGTTGTTATTATGGGAGCACCGATTATTTTTTCACATGTTTTTGTACACATAAATTAATTTTAGTCTTTGATAAATAGGAATTAGTTAGATATGTGTGTGTGTGTGTTACAATTACAATTTGTTTTATCTATATATATGTGCCTAAAAATATTTGTGTGTGAATCAAAGACGATGATGATGAGAGGAGGAAGAGCAATAGTAGCAGCGGGTCAACATGTACACCTTTGTATGTGAGTGGGAGGCCTGAGAGAGGGAGAGGGGGAGGACCCCTTTCCCTATTACACCTCAGACATGTGCCCTTTTGAGGAATGTTGGCCTCCTCAATTTTTATGAGGAGGCTACATATCTCAGGGAGAACTCTTCATTTTTACAACAGTTGATTCATCGTTGGGATCATGGTCAATAGGCATTCAGGGTCTATCTCAATATGTGGTATCAACCCACGAAGGAGGATATTTCTTTTATCACTAGGTTTTCTAGGAGGGAGGAGATATGGCCCAGTTCCCTGATCTACCTCATGTTGTTGTAGGATAGACCCAACTGACATATTTGTAGAGATATATTAGTCCATAAATTGTTTCAGCTTCGAGCTTTCAGGTAGTTGGTGGTAAGAGGTGGATATATTCATTTCATGTAGAGGAGGTTAAGTGATTGTGTCTTATTCTCATGACATTGTCACACTTTACCTATTATGGGCAACACATTTTTTGCACTTTGTTTTATTGTAGATATTTTGGTGTAAAGGCCTCAATTGATTAGGTGGTTGAAGATTTTTTTGAGACAATTTTGTTTTGCATTGGATCATTGTCGCACCATTTTTTATGGGAGGATGTTCTTCCCATTAGCGTTAGAGTTATTTACATTATTTTTTGAGAGGTTTGATGCCACTCGACCAAAATTATCTCACTTTCCTCCTTGGCCTATTATAGATAGACATATGCACATGTGGGGGAAGTTGTTTCCCAAGATCGGCCAGCCAAAGGGGCCATGTACTCCGGTTGGTAGGGAGATATGTGATTTTTTTTGCTGGAGAGGACAATGACCTCAATCTTGTACAATACTTGTATGTGAGGATGTATTGGAAAGGATGTCCAAACATCATGTTTATAGCAACCGAGCCAATAGATGGAAGAGGTAATATTATCGATATGTTTTGATAAATCTAGTTGCATATTTTGATGTCTTATTTAATGCACAAGTAATTTGTTGTAACATTTTGTTTCAATTAGTTGAGTATCATTATTATTATTATTCATATATTGGATCATATGTTGGGGATGAGCCTCCCCAATAGGATGAGGATATGGAGGAGGCAACAGAGCAACCTCTAGTACATAGACTTGGCATGCCACATGAGATGGATTGGAGCATCCATATTGAATTGGTGATTAACCATGGAGTGGTACCCATACAAGTTTAAGACATATTACATGTACTAAAATTTTCCGCGATATGGGAGACCCTGCCGAGGGACATGACGTCACTAATGTTTCATCTTGTTGATTCCCTCAACCACATCGACAAATTGATGGTTGTTTCTCATCATTTCATTCCATCTGACTCGTCACTAGATCGACCCACGTCCTCTCCACCACCTAGTCATCCTACTCCTCTTACTTCTCCTCCACATGTGTCACCATCCAAAAATCCTCCTACTTATCCTCCACATGTGTCACCATCCATCAATTCTCCTCCTCCTCCTCCTCTTCCACTTGTGTCACCATCCAGTGATCCTCCTCCTTCTCCTCCAGATGTGTCACCATCCACCGATCATTGTCCTTCTCCTCCACATGTTTCACCATCCAATGATCCTCCTCCTTCGCTTGTGTCATCATCCATCAATCCTTGTCCTTCTCCTCCACATGTGTCACCATCCACCGATCCTCCTCCTCTACATGTCTCAAGCTATTAATATTGTGGACACTATGTTCACATTGGATTTTTCACAACTTGATCTTGGTGGAGAAACATTTGAGAGTTTTCTTTTTTCATTAGTTTTTGATGTAGGTACCAATACACCCTATAACTTTGGTAGAAGAGGCATTGATGCCTCTGGTTCTGGTGGTGGACCTAACTAGTAGTGGTACTATTTGACATGTATATTGATTGTTTTATATTTGACTTGAGATGTATATATGACATGTTTATTGATGTTGATGACATGTATATTGATATGTATATCATTGATGTATATTATGTTTTTTCATATCATGTTGATGTTGTTGTAGTTTGATTTGTTGTATTATGAGTATGTTAATGATTAACATTATTAATGATTTCTTTGTTTTTAAATTAAATTTGAGATGTATCATTCATTTAAGTTTACATTTGTCATATATTCTTGTATGGGGTGTCTAACGAGATATTAGAGTAGGTGGTGCATGTGCAGGATGGTTAGGGCATGTGCCCCCATGCACCCTCCCCAACGACCATTATATTTGGATCACCTCCCTGTAGAGGCTACTCTGATTAGCTAATTCTCATGTGCAATGCGATGACATTGACGAGAACAAGACAAAGGTTTGATGGCATATGTACAGAGTGGGTTTCCATTGCCATTCAAGGTAATGAATTTCCCTCGAATTAGAATGATCCCAGTCGAGAGTGGAGGAAATATTCCAGTTAAAAGGATCGCATGGGGAAGATATTGATGTTGGTGTTTTGCTAAATATTTTTCTCTAGATCTCCTCCTCGGGTTTCTGGGCAATTTGTTTACTAGTATAGAGAGGGATTCTTTCATGTCTCCTCACAACAAAAGGAAAAATAATGCACCCTCGCACTCTGCAAAGGTGGACATGGAAGCTAAAGCAATTGTTGAGGCATATGCAACATCCATCGACCCTCCTAAGCTTACCTTTACTCTATTGAGAAAAACATTAAGGTAATTAGAGTATACTATGAGGATCAAGAAGTGGATAATTAAGTGTCCATGTTTGTCCCAAACTTGGGTACTAGCATTGCGAGAGATACCAAGTTCTTCCGAATGATGGAATTATACTGGCATACTAAATCATTCATTGCTTAGGCAATGTTGGCTAAGGAGCAAGAGCTAAAAAATTCCAGACAACGGTTGGAAGAAATTGAGAAGCATAAAAAGCTTCTCCACACTAGTCTCATCGCTCGTCGAGAAGCAAGGAGGAAATATTCAGGTGATTCCTGACACTGTGGCTACTACCTCTCAAGCATCAATGAAGCAGGTAGCCATAGAGGGATCTCTGAAGGCCCACACGCAAGTTCCCCAGAATGATGGATATGACTGTTTTTTCTCTATGCTTCTCTCCTTTTGTTGCCAGGTTTCTAATGGATTTCACTTTCCATAGGTGAGTCTGTAAGGACTTTGATAGTCAGATAGATCTCTTTTTTATATATGTTATAAGGATAATAGGCAGACTTGGTTTCCCTCTAGGAAAGCTAATAGGCTTTATAGACAGACAAGAATGATATGGACACTCAAGGATACCCTCTTAGGCCACTGAATTTTTTTACAATATGTTTCTAATATAATGAAAGAATAACTTACTGACAATTTTTTTTACAGTTGTTGTATAATGTTTAACTTTACTTTTATGAAATCGTTTAGTTTGGATTGTGATTGCAAAAACTTATAACCATTAATGCCATATAATTTTTAACTCTTCTTCAAGGTGAATTATATGTTGTCCAACAAGATACAATATGTTGATTAAACATGTTTAGCAAAAAAATACATAAATATGATGACTCCAATGATTGTGATTTTAATAATTATGTCTTTTTCATACATTGTAATAATAACATTGTAATATAATTATTCACTAATAATAATGATAATGTTATTTTTTTTATTCAAATATTACAAGACAAAGTTATAATATAATTGTTTACTAAAATCAAAATTATTGTATCAATTTATATTATTCAACTATTATAATATAACAAATCTATTTAATAAAATTAAAATTATTAAATATAAAGGATAATAATAAATTTTGATCTATACACTTTCTATGAAATGGTTTCACAAATTTTTATTCTATTATTCAAATTAGTGCGCGAAAGGGGTCCCTTGTCCACAAACAAGGGGGTCTCATACACTAATTTGGTGTCTCTCATGGCGGTGACCTTAAAAATTATTATTATTATTATTATTAATTGTATTTGGTTGATTTTGTATTAAAATGTATGCAAAAATTGGATTTGGTTAATGAATGAAAAAAATGATTTGAATAATTACTCCTATGAAATGTTATTTTTTCATTTATTTTATTGATAAAGTTATAAAAATTGTTCATTAAAATTATAATACTTATATTTAATCATTTTTATTATTTAAAATTTATAATTAATTAATTTAAACTATTAAATATGAAAACTAAATCATTAATAATAATGAATTTCAATCTTTGTCTTCCATGGTAACAATTTATATCAAGATTTCTAGGGTTGGATTATGGAAAAACTTTAGAGGCTAAAATTCATGATTTGTCTTGTTTTATCCTAAAAATAATTTGTTAATTTCTATTTTTTTTTTTTTTTTTTTTAATTATTCACCCAAATTCTATGAGATTAAATTATTTTACTCTACAAGTTGTCAATATTTTCAAAAAAATATACACATACTTAGAAATTGGAATATTTTTACAAGAATATCACCAAACATTTTATAATTAGTATTTTAAGAATTAGTAAAATTGACAAAGATTTCTATACTTTTATATAAGTATGGATCCTTCAAATTTTCCTTAATCGTTACTAGGCTCTAGAAAAAAACTCTTTTAGAATTTCCATTTCCTTCCTATATTAACACTTGTTTCAATGAGAATGTAAAAAGAATGATTAATATAAGTTTATATATTTAGAAAACTAAGGATGGACTGGAATAGGTGAAGACCGTGATAGTTGCACCAGTTAAGGTTAGGAATGCCATAGAAGTTTGTAATGCCAACACCATGAGTGTGATTCCAAAACTCATAGATGTTGCAAGAAGTTATTTTGTTGGAGTTGTCCTTAGAAGTTCCATCAAAGTAAATATATATTTATTTTAATTTTGATTTTTTCAAACAATAACATAATTGAGGTTTGATTTTTTAATATCCTCATTTTTTAAATAAAACATATTTTAAAATAAACCTTTACTTTAAAATAAATATTTACTACTGTATTATATGAATAGGCCATCAAATTTGTGATATCTCAATTAATGCTTAGTAATTTAAAGGTTAACATAATCATAAGTTAATAAAATACAACATAAATTTGCTATAATAAAAATATATCAAAACCACATTTTGTGTTTGTACTATTTAATGTAATTTCAATATCGTGGTTGTAAATGGTTGTTAACTTTTCACATCCAACATTATAAAATGAAGAAAAAAAAACATAATTGGTAATTATAGATACCCATAATAAAATGACACATCCACAATAATCAAAGCATTTACATATCAATCTTCATTACCATCACCCTGATTATCTTCCTTCCTTGGCATTATAACATTGTTGTTCTCAAAAAAATGTTTTGATCTCGGATCATGTCTCAGTATGAACCACCAATCTCCATCCAATAGATCTGGGTAAAAAAATAGATGGTTTCAATGTTTTCAGAAAACACAAGGCTCCTTAGTTTCAACCCACATTTTTTTAGACTTAATACATATTAGTCCATGATCTTCCTTTTCATTTCTTCAGTTGAAGGTATCCCACCACTTGCAATTAAAAACAACATATTGAAAATATGAAAAGTCCACTTGCATGATCTCTTGTATCTTTCCAATGTAACCTAACTTCCCCTCTACTATGTTTTGATCACAATGGATAGAACGAATAAATTGGTTGAACTCGACCTCCACTCTGAAATCTTGTGTGATGTGTCCATCATCAACAACATTAGTGCAAAAAATATGTCCATATGCACACATAGATGGGAACAAATTCACCTATAAAAATGCGAACAAAGGATGGTGACATATATCTAATAACCTGAGCATTAATAAAAACATAATACATGTTACAATTCAAATGTGCAATATTATAAATTGAGCATGGTACTCATAGAGGTTATTACAAAGTCGCTACACCCAATCCCTATTTTAGTGCATCCAACTCTTCTCCATGTGGGTTATGACCGGACACCGCATATTTCTCCGTATTCTGGTCAACCACCCAACTGTTAGGACATATTTTTGGCATGTTTTCTTTTAAATGATCGGGATAAGGCATACTTATACCATTCAACCTTCTAAATTCTTTCATGTCATTGTCCCATTTCCTTATTTTCTATTCATACAACACGACCCATGGTCACATTGCCTCTGCATTGTAAAGAATGAATTTATTGATGGCATCAATTTCTAAATTCGTTGATGTATACAAAAATTCAAAAAAAATAGTATGAGATCAAATATATATTATCAACTTCATTGTAAACTATTTCTTTGTACAAATTTGACAAAATATAAGTGACTTATTGTTTATCATGTGCCTTTTTTCGTTCATTTGGAGTAGCTCCCCTTCCCTTCTGTCCTCATCCTATTGGTTATCCAAAACCACTGCCCCTAGTGTGCCGTCAATTTGCTTGATGTAATCACTCGCATAATAGAATGACTCATATACTATGTACCCCTGTTTCATTGATCCCTTTGTCGAACAAACCCCTTCAAATTTTTTCATGTACCTCTCTAAGAAGAACATCAAATGACATGAGAGAACCCCAACTAATTCAACCTCATCAGGTAGGTGAATTAGAAGATGGAATCCTGAGTCCATAAAAATCATGGGAATTTCCTTCTCAAACATACAAACAATCTCAACTATATCTCGATGCCACCATGGAATGTTATTCATATGAATCTCCTTTGATGTGCTTCAATGCACAAATGCAGATAATTTCTATGTGGGACGTCGTAGGTCCTGGGGGAAGTCGTGGTTCACACAACCATACATGAGAAAAGGATAATGAAACTACAAAATAGACACACACATCATTAATCACCATAAAATTGTGAGTGCATAGCATATTTTTACCGACAATATCGAAGAAGAATTATGTATTCGAAATACCCTTAGAAGGTTTAGATGGTCATGTGATTTCAACCCCGACAAATGCCCTTCTACGATGAAGCAACGTCATAGAGTCGACCCATATAAACAAAGGTTCCTTCACACCCAATATAACATCCTTCGCATAGAAAGATCATCTTTCTTTAAAATCCATTGGACATCACCTTCTTTAAAAGACCAAGAGGGACCACCCTCTCCTCTACTTTCTTTTCTTGGCTAATGTCTCTTTTTAGTATTTGAAGCAATAAGATATATCCTAATGGCTAATGTGTTTCTTTTATTTGATGATATGTGCCTCCATAAAGAAGATGAAACATTTTTTAATGTATGCATGGGATCTAGTAAGTGGTCAATATTAGGATGCTCCTAATATGGAAGCTCATAAAATACATATTTACTTTTCATCCCAATGGAATTTTCTCAACATATGTGTCAAAAAATGCAATATCATCGAACATGGGTTCCCCATTTGAATCAACCAAGTCTTCCATTTCCTTCTCCTTCTTTGTGTCGTATGCCATAATCCAATAGTCCGGTGTCATTATTTCAGGTCTCTGGGTTCTCTTTGGTTTACCATTGAAAGTAGATGCAACTCTTCTATAGGGGTGGTCTTGTAGTAGGAATACCCTCGAGCAGCCATACACCGAATTTCGTAGGTGGTTGGACCACCTATCCTTTATAGAAGGTCCAAAACATTTAAATCCATGATACCCTTTGGTTACAAGACCTGTGACGTTATTGTATACAGAGAACGCTAGTGTTAAAAATATAGTTGCACCAAATTAAGAATGTTAAATAACATTACAGATATAAACAAATCAATCAACATGCTTACCAAAGAAAACTCCTAGTCCTGGATAATCACACGTGGTGTATAGACATACACCATACAACATAAAAGACCTCTCCATTAGGATGGGTCTTGATACATCATATACATGTATCCCTTCCCATAATTGCTTAAATTCATCAATAAATGGTTGGAGGTAGACATACATTCTCTTCACTTATCCTCTACCTAGGATTATAAGAGCTAGAATAAGATGTTCATTCTTCATGGAAAACCATTAGGGGATATTGTTATTGATCACTACTATTGGTCAAATAGAATAATTGGTGTTTTGGATGAAATACGAGTTAACTCCATCAATGGCTATGATAAATCATATTCTTTGTACTTCATCCTTGAATTTATTGGGCATGTATCCTCTATATGCTTCATGGCTATTAAATTTGTTGGGATTTTCATAACTCCTAGCTCACTTCTATGTGAAGCATGCCACCCTTGCAACATGGATAATTGTTTGCAATGAAAGAGCCTTTGAATCCTTGGAATTATATACCTGTGCCTCAATAACTTATGAGGAGGACCATGTTCCTTACCCTTGTTTTTTTTTTATTTCTAGTACTTGTCATATCCACATTCTAAACATATCTCTTTGTCCACATATTCGTTTATGTATAGAATACAATCATTTTGACATGCGTGGTATGATATGTACTCAACACCCAACATTTTCAATATTTTCTTTGCCTCTGCGTATCTATCGAGAAAGAAGTTGTCTCTCAAAATTACCTTATCTTTGAGTAACTTGAATTTAGTGGGAAATAGAAATGTACACTATCATTAAGTATGCATAAAATCAACCATTTTCTTCAATCATTGTGTGACAAGATTCCTTAAAATTTTAGGAGAATTAATCGTTACTTACCTCAAAAGTGTTTAGAAACACATGTCTGACATACCATACATTGCTTTCAAGTTATATAGTAACATTGTTGTCCCTATTTGGGTAGACCTTGACCCTTGTCGACCAAAGATAGGGGTTGTGGTAGCAGATTTCAGGATTTCAAAGAAGGTATCGACGACATTAGCGTCATCCCCTAGGTCATTTTGCTAGAATTCATGTAACAACCTTACCTCCATGGCTTGGGTATCTTGTAAGAAATCATCCATTCCAACCTCTATATCATTCCCTTCGCCCCAACACGTGAAGAACTAGTGTTATTGTAGAGGTTTTGAGTTGGTGACTCAAGACGTACTGGGAATTGAATAGGTGGTTGATTCAACCATGCTTGGTATGATTCCTCTCTGAGCTATGCTCGTTTAATAGCAAGATCGTGACTTGACATTGTAGTGGGGTGAAACGATAGATGATATATAGTTTTCTCGTCGTCACAATATTTATTGTAAAAATATTGAACATTACATCAATTATATTAGTAACATAATGCATTTAGTATGTTCAAATATTATACCAAACATTTATTAGAAGCATGGAAAAATTTTCCCCAATAATAAACATGCAACCAACCACTTTATAAAAAAAATGTCAAATTAACCAATACACTTACATTATTTCCACTGAAAATAACAAAATACAATTACTCAATCATGTTTTTTTATGCCCCAAGGCATGTCATAAAAGAGATTCAATTCACGATGTAATATCATTGACCTAGACTAGTTGTTGGAAGATGACATGTTACAATTGGTACGAAAAAGAAGTTGTCCATTTTCATCAAACATTTTCCCCCAATATCTTTCTCATGATAAGATCTTCCGACATTTTGGGACTATTGGAATATCTTGCACATCCGAACTCAATTCTAAATCATGATCCTGTAAAATTCAAAGAACAATTATTCAATTGCACATGCATACATAACATAAATTCAATGAGATAAATGAATTATAAATAAAATCTAGACTTACTACAATTGAGAGGGAGAACTTGAAGAACTTGCAACGATATGGAATGATCTAGAATCTGAATATTTGGCCACTTGATACTATAATTTTTTTTTCTTGCATTTGAGCCAAAATCAACATTAAAACATGAATAAATTATTAAAAGAAAGTTTGGGAAGCATAGAACAATCTACCTTCAAATAGATTTTTGAATAACTTTTAAAAGTTAACAGTGCACCTAATTATATTATGACACCCCGATGCACATAATTATATTATGACACCCCAGTGCATCTGTATATATAAAAGGCACTGGTGCGCTAAATTATGAGAGACACTAAAGAGTGACCACCGTTATTGCCTTTGCAAAATTTAAATGCAAATGTTTGCATTTTCATTTTGTGAATTAAATAGTTTGTTGGTGTGTTTTTACATAAACACTACACCAATGCTATATAAAATATATAAAGCATCGATTAGGTAAGTTACAAAAAAACAATGTTCATGTTTATCATCAATGCGCCAAAATATACAATGAACAAAGGAGCGATCATTTCAGTCGTTATTGCCTATGCAAAGAAAAACCTCCACAAAATTTAAATGCGGATGTTTGAACTTGCATGTTGTAGATTAAATTGTTTGTCAATCATTTTTACATAAACACCACACCAGTGTGCTACATATTGTATAGGTACCAGAAAAGTAAGTTACAAAAAAAGCGCATGTGTTTATCATCAATGCGTTGAAATATACAATGAAAAAATGAGCGAGAATTTCAATTTTTCTAAATGTATGTATTTATAAATGAAAAATTTATTCATTCTTTTGCCAAATTTTAGAAGGGAGATTTGCGCAAGAGATATTTACCAGCAAAGACTTCGGAGTGGATAGATTTTTCTGAAGAGAAAAATTCAAAAGGGATCATCCTAGGTCACATACAAATTTGCAGAGGAGAAATTTCAGGTATGTGATTTCATTCTATTGATCATCTTAATCTTTCCCCTATTTGTTTCAAGCAATTTTTAGTGCATTCTCGAAAAAATAAAAGGGTTTCATAGTTACATTCGGTATTGGAAGCCCTAACTTCCTTGTTGTGTCTCTTTCTTTTCCTCTGCATATTTCACAACGAGAATTTTTTTAAGCAATATGTTTTATAGGGTTTTTTTACTTATATATGGGGTGTTCAGTATCCATTGCAATGGGACCACTCATTACACTGGATCCCAAATTGGCATGTCCTTGCTGGTTAAAAAAACATTCCTCCATGGTTAGCGGTGCACACTGTATAGGAAGAGGAAGGAAGGAGAATGTGCCTCAGAAAATCCCCATGGGTTGAATAATGTGCCATTGAAAAATAAATAAATAAATAAGAACTTCTAACAACTCCAATGAATAAGCTATAGGTTGTGCCTTTATGTTGTTTAATTAATAACCAAAAAGAGAAAGTAAGAAGTGGGAGGTTGCAGGTAGCACTCCTCATTCCCCTGTGAGAAGGTTCTGACATAATTGGTGAGGAACGAAGATTGGTGGCGGCTTAAACCCACTAGTTGAGGCCAGGAGCTGATAGAGAGGAGACCTTACAAATTCCATTTCATAGGGGGTCTGCTGAAGCTAGTCTAGTTAAATAGGCTTTCCACTAAATTAGCCATTTTGGTCTAATAACAACTCGTTTTGAGAAGGTCAGAAGATCCCATAATGCCCCTATCATCAGGTTAATCAAATGGATTTTCTTGTATTGAATTCTACCCTTTTTTCATGTTTCTCTCGGTCTAAGGGATATAGCACCAATGCACATTTTCATGTCAACAACACCGTTGAATTTAAAATGGAAATAATATATATTTTTAAAACACCTTCATGGTTAGTTGTGTGCGTTGTACAAAGATAGAGAACCAGTGTACATGTTCATATCAACAACACAATGTGTTTAAAATGGAAACAATATTGGTTATAATATCGAAACCCTCATGTTTTAAATTTGTTCACAGGTCGACAGTGCACAATAAACAATACTTAAGCACCAGTTCTTCTATTAATTTATAAATCACCACATGAATACAACAAATTGTAAACAAACATTTTTTATTTTGCAAGGGCATTGTTATCATATGCTGGTGCGAATGCATATTATTAACACACCGATGTGTACTTATTTATTATATGCACTGATATCTTATTTTGTATAAAAATTTCAAAATTTTTATATTTGATAATTCCTAGTTTTTTTTTCTAGGGAGATTATGAAAATTCTAAGGGACAATCGAGGGAAAAACCAATACATGTCGATAGGGATGTCCAAAAAAGTTTAGAAGGAGATGGTAAAATAATTGAACATAATTGCATTGCAGGAGGAGCCATTCCAACAACACGTGTGTCATAGGTATGTAATCATTCATTTATTCTTTTATGTACATCAAATTTAATTATCGCATGAAATACTAATTTTCAATTGTTTTGTTGTAGAAAAGAAAAAAGATGGAATCCATTCAACACATAAGACAAGATGACGAAAAATAAAAGGGTTGATCACAAACTTTGTGAGTACATATGTTTTATGCCTTACTTAAGATTTCATGTTTGGTGTGATATTTATATTTAAATAATTAATTTACACTTTTCCATGGATGTCTTCTAATAAGTGTCGACATCTCACCTCAAATATTTGAAATTTCACTACCCTTCGGTGCACAGGGTAATATAGGCATTGATACATACGAATTATACATACATTGTTGTGACATAAAAATAAAAAGACCTAGTGCATAATATTTATAACAAGACTAGTGTTGCATACAAAAAATAGTATGAAGGGTGCATACATAAACTAAAAAAGCATCGATGTTGCATACGACAAAAAATGCAGAACCAGTGTGTAATAATTATAAGAGCATCGATGTTGCATACAAAAAAAGGTGTATCTGGTGCGTAATAATTATAATATCACTAGTGTTGTTTAGGTTTATGTATGCACTAGGTCAGGTTGCACAAGATCACACCGATGCTTTTTAACAAAATGAGCACTAACAAAAAACCTTCACTTGCCAATTTTTTTTAGTTATATGGAACATCCATAAAAACCTCTACTTCAAATAGCGGAGGTTGTTGTAGAGGTTTTCTTGAAAATTTTGCCAAATCTTATAACACTAAAAACTTCCACTACAAGGTGTTTTCCTTGTAGTGTAGATAGTAGAGTAAGTGGGTGTTATCATTTAAGATCCAAGAAATACAAAGGAAATACAAAGGATTTTCATTATGGGGATTTGGGGAAAGACCATTTGAAAGATCTAGTCCTGGCTCAATGGGCAAAAAGTCATATCTCCATCATGCCCAGGAAAAGGCTATAAAATAAATACAATAGGGGCATTAGCACCGAATACACAGGGTTCTTATAGAAGGTACAACCCTTGTTAGTTGTTTAAAATGAAAATTATGTCCATGGATATCTATGCTCTAGGTAACCAAAATAAAAGGTTGACACTCGTATGTTTATTAAAGGTAGAGATTATAGGAATTTTATTATTCCAAGAGACTATGGGGAGAGAAGATAGTTTAGTGGGGGATTTGAGAATATTTCTAAAGGGATGAGATTTATTATATTTAGATTTTGATGGCTTATCTAGAGGCATCATTACTACATGGATACAAAGCTTGGTTCTAACCAATTCTTATGTTATTTTATCAGGTCCATACACATATTTATTTAGTAAAATTTTGCATTCACCTATAATTATAATGAACATGTATGGACCTTATGTAGACAAACAACCTTTTTCGAAGAATATATTTTATCTTTAGTGCATTCGTGAAGGTAAGTTGATAATGGGGAGTGATCTAAAGTTCACATTAAATAAAATGGGAGTTTGGGGGCATTCTGCTCGGGTTGATATACTAGTTGAATTTTTCAATTTCCAAATTGAGGCAGATGGACTAATAGATATTGAACCTATCTCCAAGGGACCTACTTGGAGGAATAACAGGGCTAGTGCTAGAGGAAGTTCAAAGAGGATTGACAGATTCTTGGTTTCAGATTCAGTTCTACAAGGTGTGGATAGATATAGATCTTGGATTGACACTAATAAGTGCTCTGATCATAATCCTATCTTCTTGGAGCTTGAGCTTTGCAACTCTAATATTGATACACCCTTTAAATTTAATCTTAGGTGGATTGAAGAGGAGGTATTCCAAAATTTGGTGAAGAATGAGTGGAAATAATATGATCCACACTTAGGGACATTTGGTAATGAACAATTTGCGGCTTTAATCAAGGTTGTAAAGGATAAAGTGGTGCATTGGGTTGGGGAAAGG
>JZKD02S0314165.1:268244-295124 GCA_000966675.3 Picea glauca
ATTATACCGCATAATAGAACAAAACACTCGCTGCTTTAGAGATTTTCGGAAAGCGTCGAAATGGTTATAGAAGCATGACATTCATGTAACACAGTGGTGTTGGATTGAACACGCGTCTTTAAGATATTTAGTGTGACGCTCTCCCAACTGCACTATCCTCGCTTACAGATGTGGATTGTTCGAAATATTTAAAAAGATACACTAAACGTATACCTTTAACGGAAATATTTGATGATGGGATGGAATACAGGTACGGCAGTCGCCTGGAATTTCAGAGCACGTGGCGTTTCGGAAGACAGAGGTATTATTTTGTGTTGTTCGAGGAGAGCCCATTGCAACTTTAACCAACCATATATTTAAAATAAGGTTAAAGATCATGTACAGGATCTCCGTTCTGTTTTTTTCTGGATATTTTCTGTTCTGTTTTTTCTGGCTATTTTCCGTTTTTCTGTTCAATTTTGCTCGAAATTCTAAATTTGGTGAAAAAAAATTCTGGATATTATCTGTTCAATTTTGTTTAAAATTTGGTGAAAATTTTTTGAATGTGAAAATTTTGATTTAGGTAGTAAAAAATAAAACGTAGAACTTTAAAACAGTTTCAATTACAATTAAATTTACCCTAGTATTAGCCTTAGCCAATTATGTATCAACTAATTTTTAATTTTTAGTTTCTCTTTTAATTTTTTTTTTTTTTTTTAAATATTTTCTGTTCAATTTTACTCGAAATTAGATGAGAAATTAATGAATGTGCAAATTTCAATTTCAATAATAAAAAATTAAGTTTTTTTTTAAATATTTTTTTGTTCAAATGTGCAAATTTCAATTTCAATAATAAAAAACCAAAAGGCAGAACATTTAAACAGCCCTAATTAAATCTACCCCTAGCCTTAATCAATTATGTATCAACTAATTTCTAATTTCTAGTTTATATTCTTTTAATTCATAACCATTTCTAATTTCTACTTTATGTTCCTTTAATTCATAACCATGACATGTATGCGTTATTATATTACAATACATAAAATTACATGTCAGCCATACGATTAGAAATTTTATATAACCTACAAATTTCTTCATTATAACCGGTAAAATGAGCAATATAGTGGTTCAAATTTACAGAGCTACTATTAGAAATTTTATATAACCTATAAATTTCTTCATTATAACTGGTAAAATGGACAATATAGTAGTTCAAATTTACAGAGCTTTACACTGGTTAGGATTTGAACATATAACTAATATAGATTTATTTTAACTCATGATCTATGTGCTTAATAGATTCACAGTTAAAATGGATCTATGTTGGTGATACTATATATATCTGTTTTGATTTTGTTGTTTATATGTGTTTTTTTATTTATATATATTTTAATTTTTAATTTTTTTATTATTAATTTATTTTTTTAGATTTTAGTGTGTTATTTACATGGACATCTCTTATACTAAACTGTAAATCTCTCATACTAAACTGTAAAGGGCCTTTTAACACAATTAATCTTATAAAAATAAAAATGAAATTCTAATTATATAGAAATACAATTATGTAAATTTTTATTAATGATCAATAATAAGCAGAATGAGAGGCTGGAATGACCAGTTTGACGCAGCATTCAAGTTAAATGGATGGATAACCCGTAATAAGCAGTAAGCAGAATGAGAGGCTGGAATGACCAGTTTGACGCAGCATTCAAGTTGAATGGATGGATAACCCAACATTATAATTGCATAAAAATACAAATGAAATAAAATTTTGTGCATCTTTACTAAAAATTAAAGCAGAATGAGAGACTGGAATGACCAGTTTGACACAACATTCAAGTTGAATAGATGGATAACCCAACGAATGAATTATAATTGCATAAAAATACAAATGAAATAAAATTATGTGTATCTTTATTAAAAATTAAACGCAGCATCCAAGTTGAATGGATGGATAACCCAACGCTGAAATACAATTATGTGTATCTTTATTAAAAATTTAAGTATAAAACTAAAAAGTATATTAAATAATTATACCATAATAAAAAGTGTATAGGACATCTCCTTCCGGATTTATAAAATGCAAGTGATAACCAATAACAGGAAGGAATAATCGTAATAAAATGTCTTAGGCATTTCCTCCTTATCGACGATTGAATCAAAATGGAAAAAACTTTTGCTTCTATTTGCCCTAGAGTGAGCAATTATTCAAAATAGATACTCTTTGGGGATTAAGTAAAGTATGGCAATATAATTAAAAAAATAAGTGATGTCAACCAATTAGAAAGCTGGTCAATTAAACTAGGGTAGAAAGTTAAAGATGAAGTGGTCTCTAGTTATTGTTTGATCTTGATGGGGGTAATTGTGGTCCCATCAATATCTGTTAAGTCACCGATATTATTGTTTGATCTCGATGGGGTACTTGTGGTCCCATCAATATCTGTTAAGTCATCGATATTAAGACATAATGTTATAAATAGTAGTCAGCTAGGCGTACACAAATTCGAAGTCATTGTGGAGGATGATGTCGTAAAACATATACTAGCATGGATAAATATCAATTGGGTAATAAACTAAGGTGACACGGTCGTCAATGAATAGAAGTTGAACATAGTGATAAATGGTTGTTGAAGAGCCAACATTGTGGATGCGGTTATATCACCAAGAATTTTCTTTCCAGTAGCAACCGGTGACACACTCCCCACTCCCCAGGAGCACCTCGACCAAATACGCTGATCCAAAGTAGGAATATGACAACTAATTCATGTTGTTGTTGGATAGATAGAACGAGTTCACATTCAAGACCACATTTACTGATGATGAGCCTTGAGCTTCAACGCATTGATAGATGCTCTCGATTCTGCCTCCTCCTTTCATCACGAGTCAAGGTTGGTCTCAAAATTTGCCAAACCTAAAGGTTGAACCTAGTTTTTCTTTAAACTAAAACGAATTATTCCCTTCACAAACACAAATCTTTAGTTTTTTTTTTTTTTTAAATACCCTATTACTGTGGTATGTGATATTCTTTTGTAGTATGTGGTACTCTTCTACAATTACTGCATCTATTTCTAGTATGCTTTTGGTATTCTCTTCTCTCTATTTCTTGAATTGATTGATTATAGCTTTGGTGATACTTGGTGGCTTTAGTTCATACCTATCTTCTCTCTATTTTCTTACGAGTTGTTTGAAGAGGGCTTTGGTGATACACAAGTGTTTTAGTTTTGCACCCGGTTTCGATGAGAGGGGATGAAGGAATGGGTTTTGGGGAAGCTAGAAGAATGCCCAATTTTTTCGTGGATGAGCGACAACATATATTTAAATTTTTTTATAACAGTGAAAGATTAAAAACAAAGATTTTAGTAGGATTATGATACAACTGAATAGATGTAGCAACTATTAAATAATAGGTCGGGGAGGTCATACATAAAGAGTGCATGAGCCTACCAAACATGCTAGTGATACAATTATCATATTTGTCATGGCTCAATGTCAAGCAGTGAGGGAATGTTTTTCCTATGGCCAGTCTGGATAGGGGCATCTAGACATTGTTGAAACCATCCAAGGCCTTCTCCTCTACCTCCTCCTTTTGGCAGGAAATGTCTAGGCGACATTCTCAGGGACATCCCCTTCCACAAGGGGATTTCCCCTGCAATCCCCAAACCCCAAGAATGGAGAAATGCAGGGGATACCCTAGGGTTGGGGATGGGCTTTCATGCAACATTGGTACAGACCTAGGTTGCACTGGTTTTGGGGATGGAGGATGTATCCTCGGGATGGCTAGAGCACACCCCAAATTTTTCAGAGGACGACGAGTTGGGGATGGCAATAATAATAAAAATAATAAATATCAAAAATATAAAAAATTAAAAATTCACCATAAACATTTGTAGTTTCTTGTAACTTGTATGCATAACATGCTATAATATATATAGTATTATGCACAACCCTTACACTTTCTAGTTTTGAAAAAGATCAGAAAATTTAAAAAAGGGCTGAGTGACATTCCATTATTGGCCCCTAGACATGAGCAAAATGTCGTTTAAATTTAGTAAACTTAAGTGTAACTATTTTCAATTTGCAATAAGGTCCATGAAGGGTCTATGAGACAAATAATTGTCTCTATAGTAGCTTTTCTTCCTCATATTTCTTGTTAATGATGATTATGTGAAAACTTATATGGCATTCCCTTCTCAAAAGGTTCTGCAGATTTTTACATCTCTGTTAAAAATATCTACAAAACACTTTGGTTCTCGAAAGAGATTAGATTCATATTTCAAGTTAAGAAGGTGATTGAATAGGAATTTATTTAAACATTTAGCACCCAATCCGAGTAACTACTATCCGATTGTTTTCTCAATGCTCGAGGTTGGGATGGTGGAAGAAGTGGACTTGAATGAATCCTATAAACCCATGTACAATATGTCAAAGCTAAGATGACCACAAAAATGAGAAGAACAAGAGTAGTAACCACAAGGATCATCCATTTGAAATGTTGCATTTCCTGGTTTTTTGACATGGAGGCTTTGCTTGCTATAATGTTGTTGCTGAAAAGCCAATAGTTTAGATCACTAGAAACCCAAATTGAAACCCATCATACAAAACCCATGTTTTGAGCTGCAACGTGTACAACATATGTGGATTTAGTGTGATAAAATAAATGGATGGAACAAATGATCATATTGTCCAATCATCAATGTCCATCGTCAAAACTGAAGATACATGCCCGGAATATCCCTGAAATCTGTCTAAAGCATCCCCAAAATCTATTGGGAACATTCATGAAATCTGCCCAGAACATCTTGGAGATGATTAGCAAGTCCCCAAGTCCTTGATGAAGTCCCTAGAAGATCAGGAATGTTTCCTAGGATTCACTAAGTCTTGGAAATGCTAGAACGATGGGTATGATGTTTTTTTGGAGGGGACAAGTCCCCGTGCAAGACAGGTTCACACTCTTTTATGAAGCATATTTAAAAGAAGAGTAGATACAAGGTACATCAACCTACAAAACAAGGGAGTGAAAACCATTGTTGTTGTGATTATCCTCCATTGCAAAAACATATGATAGAGTATTCTAGCAAGCATTGCACTATACATTTGTAATGGCATGAATGTAAAATCAGTGACTAAATATTTTTCTTAAAGAATTAGTATCGGTATCACATGGGTGCAGGTTTGGAAAGGAATCATCTGCATGTCCCCAAAACCTGTAATCTCCAAATCCCCACAGATGGAGAAATGTAGGGTATGCCCCAGGGTTGGTGATGGGTTTCCATTCAACATTGGTTCATACCTTTTTATGAAGCATATTTAAAAGAGAGTATAAAAGGTACAAGAACCTATGCAACATGGGAGTGAAAACTATTGTTGTTGTGATTATCCCCATTACAAAAACATGAGTATTCTAGCAAGCATTTCATAATAATATTTGTCATGGCATGAATGTGAAAATAGTGAGTAAATATTTTTCTTAGAGAATCAATAGCACTTGGGTGTAGGTTTGGAAAGGAGTCATCCAAATGTTCCCAAAACCATCGAGGGATGTCTCCAAGACCCACCCTTGTTTTGGCAGGAAACATCCAGAGGAGGTGGGGAAGTTCCCCATGTACTTTGGAACATCCCCTTCCAAATGGGGACTTCCCCTATAGTGCCCATGTCTTTGAGGATTGTGAAATAAAAGGGACATGAGGTGGGGGGAGTCTCCCATGTCCTCGGTAATGCCCCCTTCCAAATGGAGACTTCCCCCTTAGTGTCCATGTCTTTGAGGACGGTGAAATACAAGGGACACATCTCTAGTAGTGGGGATGTGTTTCCATCCAACATTGGTTCACTCTTTTATGAAGCCTATTTAGGTACTAATTCTCAATGATATTTATTCCAAGTTTCAACTAAGAGTTTTATAAAAGTGCTAAATGTGTATGTATGTCATTTATATCTTTATCTTGCTTTCCGTAATAATTTAGAATTTTTGTGTGTATACAACATTGGTTCACTCTTTTATGAAGCCTATGTAGGTACTAATTCTCAATGATATTTATTCCAAGTTTCAACTAAGAGTTTTATAAAAGTGTTAAATGTGTATGTACGCCATTTATATCCTTATCTTGCTTTTCGTAATGATTTAGAATTTTTGTGTGTATACAAAAAAATTATACTAACACTGTTTGGGGAAAAATAGAAAATGACAAAATAAAAACAAAATTGTAGAATAAGGATTTTATAAGTAGAACTATAAAGAACAAAACTACATATTTTATGTGTTATAGAACTCCTTGCAGAAGATTGATTGTGTGTAAGACTTATCAAAGAATGAAATACCATTTTAATATTTCCCTTCATAAAAGTAAACCTCGATCCATAGGAAACTTCCTTGCATAGCTATACAAAGATTGCCTACTATAGAACATTTCACATACTGCAATGGGTTGACAACAGTTGTACTTGTGATTGATAAATTAATTGAGTTGTAGTTGATTGTAATTTATTTTTGGGATAAGTCAAAATGAAACAACATTCAGATAAAATTTAAATGGATTTTATAATATCTCGTGTCCTAAGAATGCATAAGAGTGTCAACCAAAACAAAAAGAATGGATCATGTAAAATACAAGTGTGGAAAAAAAGAATTAAATGCCCTTTTTCCGTTTTTAATGAGAACAGTTTTATTTTTGGACAAGTTTGGTGTCATATTACATATCAGTTTTTTTTTTCCTAGTATCTTCAGGAAATCGTTGATATCATATTACATATCTTTGATTTCAAGTTGTTTGTTTGCTATTTTCTTGTTTGGCCTTTCTGTCACTCTGATCAACGTTAGTTTGTGATTTTATGGTGATGAGAAATCAAAATAAATGTTAAACTCTGATCATGTAAAGAATGACACACTGGTAGAAGTTTAGAAATTAGTTATTATTAAAAATTTTGTATCTCTATATTTGTGATATTTGAAAGAAAGTGAGACAATTCAGTTTTGAAAACCTTCATGGTGTGTGTTCTTTCTTTCTTCTTTTGCCTCTTTTGAATTTTAATAGTGTATTAGTGACCCAACTAGGACTCCCAATCACAATAACACTTTATTGGTATTTGTATGCCTTTGCCCTGGGAAACACTTTGAAAGGTATACCTTTGCATTGCCTTCTCGTGTAGGTTGTAAGGGGATTTTTTTGCATAATTGGACAATCATTGATTACTAGTCTTTTTAATTCTTGGCCAAAGGAAGCTTGCATTCTGCATTTTCCACTTGTCTTTGTTGATCAAGCAATACTCTTGCACATTGGCTAACTCTGTGCCACTAAATATCATTTGAGTGAAGGGTGTTTAACAAATCATTGATTACTAGTCTTTTTAATTCTTGGCCAAAGGAAGCCTGCATTCTACATTTTCCACTTGTCTTTGTTGATCAAGCAATACTCTTGCACATTGGCTAACTCTGTGTCACTAAATATCATTTCAGTGAAGGGTGTTTAACATCCTAGGCTTTGAGTTGCAACAAGATGTTTGAGCATTTGCACACAATATGTTGAATTGAAGATTGGATGTTGCACTGCTTGCATTTAGTCCAGCAAGCCTTCAGTCTAATACCCAATAAAAATCAACTAAATGCACTTTTGAACAACCATAGTGTATCAATTAAAATAATTGCATACGACATCTTGTATATGCATTAAGAGTTTTTAGATGCATTGAATGCAACTTTCAAGCATACAAGATGCCCACAAGGAGTCATTGTTGTTTTGGAAATGACTACAAGTGTCTCAACAAGCAAATCAACATTAGAATACTGAGCTTGGAAATGACTACTAGTGGCTCAACAAGCAAATCAACATTAGAAAACTGAGTTGATCATCGTGTCCTTTTTACAAACCATCAATGAGAGATCAATTCTATAGGAAGTGATGTGTTTAGTCACTTTAAATAAGATTTCCTTTATTAATATTTCTAGGATACCATTTGTGCATAGATTTTAGGAGGCTCCACACCCATATCTATTTGCATGGGTTTCCTGTTACCTACATGTGTAGTTGGGTTTCACCAAATCATTAAGGAAATGATACGAGGGACCAACTCAATTCTCTATAAATCTAAATTGCTACACACCCATATATGTCTGCATGGGTTTCCTATTACATACATGTGTAGTTGGGTTTCACCAAATCATCAAGGAAATTATATGAGGGACCTGCTATCGCATAGTTTGTAGAAGGGATAAAAGCTTGAGGTTTAAGGGTGGTGTAACAGGAATCAATCCCACCCAATGTCACCACAATGGGATGGCTCTTTCTCTTTAGGGTGGTAAGGCCCAGGGGAGATGTCCCCGATGACCTAGGGTTTTTAGAAGGCAAAAGGATAATATAAAGTAGTTATTCCCCCCTCACAAGTCACCACCAAGAAGATAGTCTGACCAAAAGCCAATAAAAAGTAAACCCCCAAAGATATACCTGCCTGGAACAAGGCAACAACAAATAATATATGCAAGCTATATTTCAATGGGTTAGTACTTCATAGAATAAATGACTATCTGAATAACATATAAGCAATTTTGGTAATAAATATTGATGAAGTCAATGTTTATCAATAGTAATGAAAAATTGTAACACTTCACCAATAAATATTGAGACAATATGACATTCAAAGTAAAGATCAACGCTTCATTCAATTTATGCCATTTGTTTGCTGCACCAATGATGTAAATAACTAAAGATGGTGGCAACACTTAGGGTTAGTAGGTTAGTTTAGACTAGGGTCAATGAAGTTAGGGTTTCAATTCAAGGTTTTGAGAGTGTTTAGATCAAGTCCACTTCAACGCTTGAGGTCTCTTTGGATCAGTGCCTTAAGGGGTAAAATGGAGTCAATTAGTAGAGGACACAAAAGCTGAAGGAATCAAAAGGGCAAGACAACTAGCCAATTAATGAAGCATAAAACCAAGAGAGAAAGTCTAATGAGGGACAGTGTTGCTACAACAAGGCTCTTTCATCAAACCCTAGAAGGAAAATGACCCTAAGTGTAGATAACCTAGGCCTAGGATGTCTCCTCCTTCTTGAGCTCTAGATGGTATGACTAGCAAAAGGGAGGAAGGGAAAGGAGTGTAGCTATGGCTAGGCTCTCTCTTCCTTATTCAATGGCTGAAAATTCCTCTTAATGGGGACATGAGACAAGGACCTACTTGTGTGCTTGTCACCTAGGGTTTTATTTAGCAAATTATAAACATATGCAAGAAAATAAGACTACAACCATTCATTTAAGAAGTTTTGCAGAAAAACACTTACATATCACCAAGAAATACCATGCAAACCCTAGTTGTAACACCTTCCACCAAGAGAAAAGCCAAGATATGCCAAAAATGTCTTCCTTCAACAAGTGTGCCTCACCAAAATAGCCAAAAACCCAAGAGAGGGAACAAATTTCAGACCTCCTTATGGTGTGAATGAGTTGTGATGAAAAAATAAAGGTAAAAATCCCTCATTTATACCATTCCATGACCTAATTTTACATTTTAGGTCATGTAAAAGGCCGACAAGGCCAAAATACCAAAATCATATTGTTTTACATTAAATTGTCAAATTAAAACCCTAATTGAGCTGAAAAGAGATAAAAAATCCCCTCTAAGGGGGACGTTAGCCCCTTCTAGGGCAAACAAAGCATCCTAGAGCAAAACGTTAGCCCTCCTTGGGCTTCTCCAACCTACCACATGTGCCACTATTGCCCAGTCTATCTCCCAAGATGTCCATGATGTTGGATGATGTCATGGTCAAGATGGTGACGTCCTAGGCCTTCCAAGGCCAACGTTCCACTGAAAAAGGGCCATCCCCCCTGGGTCAAGCTCTGTCGGGGTGCCTCCGGTGGAACGTCCTCTTCTTCTCTGATGCAAAGTCCTTGATCCATATTTATCCTATCTCTGGCCCCTGATGGGGTCTCAGCATCCACCTGATGGGATTTTCAGCCCCATGGAGGTTCGAACTGGTCATCTCCCCATGTGCACTGGTTCAAATGGTACTTGTCCATCGGGTAAGGTCCTACACATCAAAAGATATGCCTTCCATGGGCTCATTAGTCACAAGGATCATAGCGATTTCAATTATGTTTCATCATTAATATTATTTAAACATGTGCATAAAATCCCTAATACATCAGTTAACAACTCAAAGACGTTACACAAGACCACAATACAAGTCTGGAGAAAAGGATAAGGTGTGCTATTGGGCTAGTGTCCATAGAAGAAGGAAAGTTCTTGGAAGAAACCTCATCCAAGCCATGTAAGTGGGTGATGTGGTCAGGGGATGTCCAAACATGTGGCTGCAATGTGGGCTAAGGATGCAAAAATGTCACCTGTGGGTGCATTTGTAGAAGGCGAGCTATACCTGTCATGGATGTATTTTTTCCAAGCCCATTCTTGCCTTTTATTCTTCATTCTTTTATTTATTTTTATCTTTTATTTCTTTTTTTGTTCAAGAGATAATCAAGGGACACTGCCCTAGCGTGGTGACCAATGGTGACAACTGTTATCACTGAAATTTCGTCTGCAAATGGTTACAAGAATCCAACATCGTCAAATAGTTATGAGGTCACCCATGGACCAAAATTACCACAAAAGCATTTCCAAAAAAGGGTCAAAAACTATACAACCAATGATAAAATTAAAGTGCGCTATGATTGCATAGGGCGTGCGCGCGCATGCACAAAACATAAATGTAGGAAAAACACCTGATGCGCGACTGTGGTCGCTAAAAGCAGTGCACATCTAAGAACAACACATTTTATAGATTGGTCGGCCTCCGACCCACTTTTGGTTCAGCTTCCAAGTTGATTTGACACTCAAATCTAGACTGGATCCGACTGGGTGGCTGGTCAAAGACCTAAAAATTCCCTAATTAGACTCTTTTCACACTACAAGTTGGTTGAACAATACCTCAAAGAGGTGCTATAAAACAATTCCATGGGTGCACTTCATTTTTAAGGAATTCAATAGCAAAGTTATGCTACTACTATTCTCTTGAGGAATCCTCTATTCTCATCAAGAGTATACTAGCACCATTACATTGGGCAATCCATCTCACCCCTTGAGTGGATTAGCTTGGAATTCTTTCACCATTTTCATTCAAAGTTGTAAGAAGAGCTTATTTGTGGGGTCCAAGAGCCCTCCCTTGGAGGAAGAAGGGACTCATAGTCCTCTTTCTTCTTGGTGTTTTCTTTCACTGATATAAACCTTACCATTGGTGACATGRGTCTTATTGTTTCTTTTGTTCTTATGTCCCTATGCTCACTAGTTTAGTTGTTATTTTATTTCTTAGTTTAATTCTTAGTTGTTCTTTTATATTTATTTCTCTAACCCTTTTCCTTACAGCTATCCTGCTTAGCAAACCCAACTAAGCTTGTAAGCACCTCTGTTTTGCTCACTAAGGTGACGAAAGAGGCACAACAGATTGGCGACTCCACTTGGGAAAGGTATCAATTTTCTACCCCATTTGGGTTTTTATAGCTCTTCTTTTGGTTTATTTAACCTGCAGATGCATTAACTGGCCCAAGCCGACCTGCAAAACATCCAATTCCAAGTTGAATTGATAGAATTCCATCCAGAATTTTCTTCACGGCCGTGTGTCTGTTGTGCGCAGGTTTATTGGCCCACAGACGCACATCGTGCGCACATGCACCTAAGTCACAGTGTTGTTCTGCACACATGTGCCCAAAAGATCGTTTCGGTCTGTGCATAGGCGCTCAATGAGCCTTTGTCTACACTGAGACCCGTGCACCTGTGTAGAAAAATACACATTGTAAGGTTTTTTGAGATTTGGGGAAGGCCCCTAGCCTTCTTAAAAGTGATTTCATGCATGTTGTAAGTTGCACCACACTTAGTTCCCTCTTCATATAAAGGGATTAGTCAAAACACATAGGCACTTAGGGGGTTTAAAATCATTATTTCCTCTTTTTCTTTCATTTTGCCACATGGATGGCTTGCTTTGACTAAAAGTATAAGTTGGAATCATTTCTAATCACATAAAACTTGCATTGGGACTATAAGTTGGATAACAATCGCTTAGTATGCTCTTCTCTTGTGCTTCCAAGCGACCTTGAGAATCAGAAAAAGATTGTAGGATGATTTCATCTCCCTTAAAAAGATTAAAACCTTTAGGAGAGGACAATAGCCCCTCTCGAGACTCCTCTTAGTTTATTTTTCAAACACATCTTAAGATTGTAATGGGCCCATACATGCCCACATGCTACAAATATAGGATAGTGATGAAATTTACTTTCTCAGATTAAATCACTAGGGAAGTTTAAAGGTTTTGAAACGATCCCATACATGCCCACATGATCACAATCTAGGATAGTTTCAAATATTTTCTTAGATTAAATCACAATAGGGAGTTAAAGGAATAGTAATGGACCCACATGTTCACATGCTAGTTTCCTAGCGACTTTTGAATTACGCAAGGTTGTACCAAAGGAATTTAGTTAATTAGGTAATCAACACTTGTAAGGACCAAGAAAAGTCCACATGCAGCAAGGTGACACCTAATTCATTAAAACATTGGCACACTTTCACTCATTCACACACAAAAGTCACTTATCACTCACATAGTTTCTTCTTGAAACGTGGAGGTCAAAGTTAGTTTCCTCCAAAGGGATTCTAAAACACCCCACCCTTTTCTTGACGAAAGTATCCACTCCCATTTAATTTCAACGAGGTTGGTTCACACCCCAACATCTCAAACAACTACATCTAAATTTTTTCTAAAAAATCACTAAGTTTTCTTCCACAGGAGGTGCCAAAATAAATTTTTTAGTCTAGGTAGGAGTTTGGGGATAGGCATCCAAATAATTCCCCGTTATCTGGTTCTCACATTGTCAAAACAATAGAAGTTGTCAAATAGGGAACTGAAAATCCTCCAAGTCAAGTGTTCCTAACACCATAAGACAGGGAGATACCCATGAAGGGTTAAAGTTCGAGGTCCGGTTGTTTTGTGCATCCCCCCTTGAGGCACCCACCTCTTGGACGAGATCCATCCTGTCACCTATTTCTTAGGCCGAAAATCTAAATGCCACACTTTGACCAAGGTACCTAGTGACCAAATTTTAGGACGTCTACCCAGGTGGAAATTGTGGGCTGCAATTGCACCTTGATTGGATTTTGTATGGCTATTGAGAAATATTTCCAGCTCTTTCAGGATATTCCCCCTTTACCCCTCATTATAACTGATTATTTCATCCTTCACTAGTTTCTCTTCTGGTGACTTCAGACCCCACTGTTGAGTACTATTGGAAGGTCCAATGCTATTTGAGAGGAAGGACATTACATCTTTTAGGACACGAGCATTTGTTTTCTTTGATTCCCCACACGGACAAAACCCATTTATCCACATATATGCTTCTTTTTCAACACACTTTATGTATGATGCACTTCTGATTACATTTTGATTTATATATATATATTGTGTAAAGTTCAAAATTTGCAACAAAGGCTCTTGTTTATTCTCCCTCATCACAAATTGCACACATCCACTCAGCTAGTCAGACATCATAGGGGACCCTCAGAACCCTCGTCGTTCCAGACGCTTGCTAAACCTACCTCCTATTTTAGGGGGAGTTCCTAGTCTTGCCAACTCATCGGCACCACCTTTACACACTCATGTGAGTGACACTATCTTAGGATAATATTTTCTTGGTTCCACATTACTTGGGTCCACTTCCCAAGTCCCTTCGTCCACTCGCTCTCCTCTACATGGAAGTGGGGGACCAACTTCCTCTCAAAGAGGAAGTACCAACCCACCTAGCCCCCCTCAAGGGTCAGGTTCACAGAACACTCACACCATGGCTGGAACTAATCCTCCACCCCCACTACAGATGCCATATTTGGACTCTCTTAACATACTAGATCTAAGCAAACTCACAAATGATCCTATATTGCATGATCCCACATGGCCTGCAATGCTCACCAAACTACCTTCAGACATCCCCAAGTTTGAAGGAAAGGCAGGGGATGACCCTGCCAATCATGTCATGAATTTCCACCTATGGTGCTCTTCCAACAACATCATGGATGATTCCATTAGACTACAATTATTTCAATGAAAAATCACTGGCCCGTCAGCCAAATGGTATGTAGATGAAAAATCAGGGTCCCTTGCAACTTTCGAGTCCTTGGCCAAAGCATTTTTTACCTTCTTCCAATTACCAATCTGCCACGACAATGGTCTTGAACTACTCTCTAATTTCAAACAAACCTCAGCCACACATATCGCTGATCACATTCACAAGTGGCATAGATGACGTAGTTTGTGCAAAGATGAAACCACCAAACAACAATGTCTTGATTGGTTTCTCAGATCACTTGTCTCTCTCCTCAGTAAATATGTAGCTTCCACCTTCCCTCAATCAAAAGAAGAAGCCATCAGTAAGGCTCAATAATACGACCTTGTATATTCACAATTAGGGTACTTATACACAGTACTTCCTGATCTTCCAAAACTCGTTCCATTCGGTCAAGACAAACTCGGGATGTCTCACTCAGTAGACAGATTGATTGGTAATACCACACACTATAGTTCTCAACCCCAACCACCACCAATGTATGGCACACCTTAATATCCGCCGACATATGGGGGAACCTCTTATTACCCCCCACCCCCTTATCAACAACCATACCCTGTTGCTATTCCTCCATCCATTAGTGGGTCACTGCCAGCACCCCCAATACACCCACCTATCCAAGCAAGTTATGGTACCCCTTCTGCCTCAGCTTATACTCTAAGTACTAGCAAAAGCGCCACACCTTCTTATGTACCTTACGGATCACAACTTCCACAGAATCCGTACTTTCCATTCCCTAGTCCTCCACAGCCCATGGCTCCCCCACACCCTCACGCTGGGGTGAACTTTGTTCAACCCTCTCCTGTTCAACAATATCAAAATTTCGAACAACTAAATACAGAAAATCTGACCCACCAGTCGAATAATGCCAAAAAGAAAGGAAGAAACATGAACAATAACAACCTAGGTCCAGGTGGGCATCAACCCCCAAAAAACCAACCTACTGGGGGCAACCAGAACCAAGGTTATCAGAACCCCCAGGGGGGCAATAACAACAGGCATCAAGGGAGAAATAACAATACTATTAAAACCACCTTCCCTTGTGCCCTTTGCGGTGAGTTCGATCATTATACTCATCATTTCCCCCAAATCGTTGACTTTAAATGGCTGAAAGACTCAGGTCGTCTACCACATCCTCCATCACTGCCTTCCCCTCAGTAGGCCCTACAACAATACGTGCAAAACCCCCCCCCAACCGTGCTTCAAAACCCCATTCCACACCAAGGTGTGATGAACAACCAACAAGAGATACATCCTACCCCACCACAATTGGGATAGTATCTCAATCCAAACAATCCCGCATATCGTACTATCCTCCTCACTAGTGAAGAAGAAATCCTTGTGCAAACACGTAATCGTCAATAACGTGCACCTGCTGAGTCTCCTCCCATTCCCCCAGAAACAATCCCAACACCAATTGACCCTCGTTGGTGATTCCTCGCCATAACGCAGAACCACCTTTTTGCATCCCTCGCATCCTATTGCGCAGGAATTTCCACAACCCACAGGCTAGGGCGGATCATAATTACAGTTTGGTTGATGACTTAGCATAATCCACGGCTGCCATGTCAGTCTTAGAAGTCCTTCAAACTTGTCCCACTCAGTGGAAATAATTACTTTCCACCTTGGGGGAAGTTGACCCCACGGATACCCGACTCATCACATTTGATCTCTACAGTGGAGAACCTCGCCTTCCCGCTCTAATCGCTTTTCAAAACCTAGTGAAAATTCAGAACATTATAGTTCATCGGTGCATCATCAATGAAGGAGCATCCACATGCATCATGTCCAAGTCTATATGGAAGAAACTTGGTTCCCCCGAACTCATCCCATCTGCCATTACCTTAAGAGCTTATGACAGACGACCATCGTCTCCTAAAGGGCTCTTCCAAAATGTCCCTGTAGAACTCGGGGGAAAGACTATTCTTATCGACATTAAAATTATCGACACCCCACTCGATTACAATATATTGTTCGGTTGTAGCTACATGTACGCTATGAAGGCAATTGCCTCTTCCATCTTTCAAACCATGATGTTCCCCCACAATGGGAAGATCATCACAATTGACCAAGTTTCGAATTATGAGCCTAACCCTTCTTCCAACATTGATAACATTCTCCCTCTCATACACACAATTCATGATGCATACCCACTCATCAAAATGGGTCCCAGAATTTTCAAAGGCTCATCATTGTTAGGAACTTACCATGGTGCACCACCGCTCCTTCATCCTTCCAATCAAGTATGCGTCATATCATCCAATGGAACTGACATAGAGGATACCCTTCCTCCTAGGGAGGCTTCTATCATATATGACGTCCCACTAGTCACATAGCTCCCTCCTCACGAGCCTCCTGTGAACTCGTCGACTCCACTAGTCCACGATTTCACCACTCCCCAAGGCCATATCCCAGTTTTGGAGACAGTTCCCCAAGCCATTACTCAAATCCCCTTCTTTTACCCTCCACTAGGCGTACAAGCTTTCCAAGTAGCCACAATGCTTACCCTCCCTAATATGGTGTTAGCAATTCCAGTTTGGTATTTACATCCACCAGAGATGGTCCCTCAACCATCCCTTCCCCCCCAAATGGAAGGAATCCCAATGATGATTCCCATACTCACTCCCACCATACCCCCTACACCCCCACTCACTAACCTCCTTGCCACAGCTGGGGGCAGGCGAAAGAAGAAGGAGCCCACAACTCCACTTACCCTGCTCGTCCAACCTCCTTGCGTGCTATGTGAGAAAGATGGATACCCAACCAACAAATGCCCATCGTTACCCGAGTTACATAACCTAATTCAACCTAGTCAAACACCATCATCGCTCGCCACTGTGACACAAGTAGCAAAGGATTGTGAACCAAACTCTCTTGCGCCATATGTTCAGAATATGGCCATTATACACACCATTTCCCAGCACTACCTCAGTTTTGACAGACGTTAGTCGTAGTGCACCAAAGCTTCTAGCAGGAACCCAGTCCAATTACATCATCCCCACCAAACATCACTAACATCCATTATATCAAGACTTCAGTCAACGAACATATGAGATGCCCTTGCTCTCTATATGAATCCTTAGATCATTTTACATATCAATGTCCTATGATCATTGAATACAGGCAACGCCAAATGACCCTGATTCAAACCCCTGTGCCCCCTACAGAATCGATGGTTGACCTTACCTCATCCCTAGAGATTCTTCATATCATTTCTCCTGAACTAGAGACACTCCGTATCCCTCCATGGTTCTTGGATGACTTATCTGAGGATTTCCCCCAAATCCCCCCAATCCTCCCGTTCATTTCCCTACATAAGTTTTACATCCAACTACCACTGGTACTCATCAGTACCTCGATATTTGGTTTATGTCAAGCGAACCATCGCAAACCTCCTTGCATTGTTTCCCATACTTCTTCATCAATCCTCCAACAAAGGGGAGGTACATGTCCTCCCACCAAACTACCGCCCGATCGTCGATAGTGTTAGTGAAACTGGGATGGCATAATGGACCCACCGCCCATATATAATCCCTTTTACCCACTTTCATTTTTTGGTACCGGAGCCCATGAGATCCATTTTCCAAACCATCTTCGGCCACTTACGCAGACATTTTCCTCGAGTTACCATTTTCCATTTTTTTTGGCGGCACATATTTCCATGACACACTTAGGTATGCCTTCTCATGTTCAAAATTATCAAATAAATGCTTCCATGTTTGATTCTCTTCAAATATTGTTCACGTCGGGTATTTGGTTTTCATGTGTGCAGGTACTTGGTCATCATACATCAACACAACCCCTTCATGTATATAATCAACACTGGCATGTAATCATTCCCTCTGAATCTCAATTGCATCTCCAGTCACACCCTCTACAATTTACCTTTAGGATCCCCATCTCTGGCTCTGCAGTACCGACACCTCCATTTCATTTTAGGTATTGTCACTCGGTAGCACTCTCCCCCACATGAGTTGTCCCATTCATATCACCCTTTGGCACTTTGACACTCATGATGTTTTTTCAAACCCTTTAGGGATGGGAGTCCCGATAGTCTTACATCATGTCGCGAATCAATGACATACTCCTTCTCCTCATTTTGCTAGCTTTCCCAATGGACTCCCAGATTATCTCTTCAAGGTTCTATTTTGACTGCACCTCCGCAGTATCATGAACCCTCCATTTCATCCACAATTAGTTTTCCCCTCTGTAAATTTCCCTCCTTTTCATCTACCTCATACAGAAACCCACCCATGGGGCCCCCACCTTGCACCAGTTCTCCCAACAAATTTCACCCTAACCGGCCCAACCATATTACATTGGGGCACCTGTTTCTGTATTTGTACACTCATCCCAAATTATTCTTTATTTATTTGGTAAACTGTAAAAAGCCTTTGTGTCCAGCATTTACATACCTTTTTGTTGTCACCTTTGGCGACCTTCTTCCCTTTTTAGAAAATGAAACCCATGTTGCCCTTGGTTGGGGCACTCCTTATCATCTACCCCTGTTGACATCGTCCATATACTTCGAGTATCCCACAGGCCACTTACCTCTGCCCTCTGAGTTTGTTCACTTTGTCCCGCCTCTGGCACAACTTATCCCACGTCTTGTTGTCTCCATGACACTCAACCTAGTTGAACGGTTGCAGCCACTTATACTTCACATATACCCCCAAACAAGGACCATCTTGAGTCTTCCTACCTCTTGACTTCGTCCATATACCTCCTCCAGTTCCTAACCTCACCTAGTAGATTTCACGAAGCCCTTTGCTTCTTGGAGTCACGTCCCTCTTTTTGTCGACATCAACATAGTTTCCAGAAGGGCGATAGTATATTGACTCTCATTACCCTTCCAATGAGAGGTCTCGGACGGCACAGGGAGAACCACACTCCCTACTTTCGTTGACCCCCGTAACATTCAAATTCAACACTTTCTTATGTTACGGTGGGTCTTACTTTGCGACTATTGCAGTTATTTATTATATTTGTCGAAGACCTCTGAACTTGGCTGGGCTATCAATGCCTACATAATTCGTGATACTTCTTACAGATGTCACTACCTACTATTCAGAGTATGTTCCTCCACAAAATTGTCTTCTGCCTTTATCTCAACCACCCCCAAGGGTGTTGCAGTTTTCTACATCAACACACCATTCCTTTTTGAGTTACATGACATGAGCATGGGGCATGCCCACCTCATTTGTACACAGTTTATTTTTACACACCTTATGGAAGGTTGGGTTCTACAAGTTCCCTTCTCCCTCCAACAAATAACTCTTGACAATCCCACTATCGCTCTCTCTTACAATGACACTCTTAGTAGAAGAAAAATTGATGAATTTTGTCTATACGTATGCTCCTAACCTCATCCATCAGGGGGCATCTATTATCACTGAAATTTCGTCCACAAATGGTTACAAGAATCCAACATCATCAAACAGTTATGAGGTCACCCATGGACCTGTTATCGCGTAGTTTGTATTTTAGGTTACAAGGCTAAAGGATAAGGGTCAAACTGGCGTAACATGAACCTCCCCACCCAATGTCACCTCGATGGGGGGCTATTTTTGTTTAGGAAGGTTAGCCCAGGGGAGACGTCCCCGGTAACTTGGGGTTTGAGGAGGAAAAGAGTAAAAAGGTCAAAAGTTAAGGTTATCCCTCCTCATAGGTTACCACCAGTATCAGATAATCTAGCTAATCAGCCACTAAAGAAGTGAATTCCCTGTTGAGAACACCTACCCAAAACAAGACAATGACAATACTATATGTATATTTGCAGGTTATAAATTCAAAGGGTTATTACTTCTTAATTATCTGATTTCATTCAATAAGCAAAGTAATTGATAAGATGATTTCAACGTTTTACTAATTAGCCAATGAAAAATCACCAATTCATCAATATCTATCACAGAAAGACCAAGCCAAAAGTATTATCAATCAAACATAGCTCAATAAAGGCCTGACATCATCATTAATTGCTAAGTTAGAAGGGTTGCTGCGTCAAGTATGACATCAGCCCTAGTTAGTGGTGTTAGGGTTAGTTAGGGTTTCAAAATTTAAAGTTTTAAAAGATGAATTTGCATACTTCAAGCTCAATGTTGGAAAGAATATAAGTGCCTTAGGGTAAATGGAGTCAAAGTAAGGGCAAAAGATCTTAGGAGGATTTAAAATTTAAAGACTGGAGGGTAGGGTTCTATGGTGCTACAATGGCAGGGCCCTAGAATCAAAACCCTAAGGGAAGGAGGCTCATTCTGGTGTTGCTTAAGAAAGGCCTCATGCTCCTTCCTCTTTCTCTAAATACACTTGGAAAAATGGCTAGCTTAAAAGTACAAATCTAAAGGAGAAAAGTGTTGCAGGAGCAAGGCTTTTCGAACCCTAGAAGATTAAAACCCTAAGTGTAGACTTAACTAGGCCTAGGACGTCTCCTCTTTTCAACCTATACTTTAATGCTAACTTAGAAAAAGGGAGATAAGTGTAGCAACGACTAGGCTATATCTTCCTTTATCAATGGCTAAAACAATTTCTCAAACATGGGGACATGTAGCAATGACCTACTAGTGTGCTTGCTACCCAAAGTTTCAAGATTTAGCAATATAATAGAAATATAATAGCAAATGTAAGAAATTAAGCCTACAACCATTCATTTAGGAAGTTTTGCATGAGAAATTCACTTACATATCATGAATAATGCATAATCAAACCCTAGTTGTAATCCTTCCATGAGAGAAACACCATGAATGCCAAGAGAAATCCTCCAATAAGAGTTGTGCCTCACTTCCAACACCAAAAATACCAAGCAAAAGACTAAAGGATAATCTCTCACAAGAGAATGAGGTATGTTATGTTCAAAATGAGGAGAAACGTCCTCTATGTATACCAATCCATGACCTTTCAATTAAAATTTAGGTCATTAAAACAACCAACAAGGCCGACTACAAAATTTACACTGTTTTTACATTAACTGCTAGAAAAATGTCATAATATGAGCAAAAAGAGGGACGTCAATCCCTTCATAGGGAGACGTTGGCCCTTTTTGGGCAAATCCAACATCCAGAATCCAGACGTTGGCCCTTCTAGGGATCCTCCAAGCCGCCACACATGCCAAACAGTCTCATCACACTGCCACACGCTTAGAATAACATCCTGCTTTCTTGGGTGACATCCTGTCCATTAAGGGGAAAGCGTTCCATTTGAGGTGGGTGATCCCCTTTAGGCTGGGCTCTGCCAAAGTGTCCTGGCCGGAACATCCTTCTTTCTTCTCGTGTAATGGCTCATCATAACGTTCTCATGTCTCTGCCATCCCAGCAACCATCTGATGGGCTCTTCAGCCCCATGGAGGTCCAAGCTAATCATATCCCCATGTGTACCGGTCCACTAGTACCTGTCTGTCGAGTATGGTCCTGCACATCAAAAACTTCTCCCTCCATGGGCTCATCAATCCTCGGGATCATAGCAATGTCAATCATATTTCATCATTAAATTTATCAAATACATGCATAAAACCCCTAGCATATCCTCTAAGATCTCAAAGACATTACACTGATCTACTATACAAAGTCGAAGAAATAGACAGAACAACCTATTGGGCCAGTATCCATAAGAAAAGGAAAGTTTCCACATAAGATCATTCAAGCCATGTACATGAAGTGATATGGTCTAAGGAGTGTCCAGTTATAGTGAAGACCAGAGGTAAGTATTGTCCGTGGGTTCCTTTGTAGGAGGTGAGCTGTACCTGTGGGCCTTGAGACATGATCTCCTAGTTATCCCTAGAAAACGGGGATAACATCTGGCTCCAACTCGGGGACATGTGCTCATTGTAGAGCGCATGAGAACATTAACATCTCTAGCATAAACCTGCAGACCTGCTCACACTTGAAAAGAAACATCAGCAACAAAAGGTGGGGTGGTATTGCCACCCCACAAAATATAACATGTATATAAAGTAATCATAAATGCAAATAGAAAGTAAAACACTTACCTGTACTTACCTGTTGGCTGCATGTTGGTGTAGTCAAACAACCAATGAATCCAACCCAACAACATTCCTCGATACTTGCCTTTGTGCTTCATCATAAACCAAAACAGTGATAAATCAAGCACAAAAATGTCATGAGTTAGAATATATATCACATTATCGGGAATCTCAAAGTCTAACTCATGGAGGCGGGTGGGAGGGATAAAATCTTGCCAAGTCCACCTCTGAGGAAACTACTCAATTCACTTCAAGAAAGGGTCACGAGGAAAGAAGGGTTCAGAAAACTGACTCAAAGGGCCTACAAACTAGCCACCTAGGGCATCCTCATGCTCTGAAGTCAAGGAAGGGATCGACTGACAAAATATCGAAGGAAAATTGAAAAACTGGGACAACTTACTCAAACTTGCAGTATTCAACCAAACCCTGGAGTTTAGGGCTTGCCTAAGAGGAAACTCAACATAAAAAATGTACTTCTCAACTACACCTTTAATGGAAAAGCATGGTAAAACAATAACAGGTGGCTGGAATGAAAATTCATGAGAAACCTTCTTTAGGCAAATGATGTCCTTGCTTGTATCAAAATTTGACACTCAAATCTGGACTAGAACTGACTGGGTGGCTGGTCAAAGACCTAAAAATGCCCTAATTAGCCTCTTTTCACACTACAAGCTGGTTGCACAATACCTCAAAGAGGTGCTATACCTCAATAGAAGTATCAGTAACAAAATTGGGGTGGTAATGCCACCCTAGCATAGATATATATAGATTGAAATAAAACAATCAATAAAGGTGAGTGTGAAAGAAAACTAACATGGAATGCAAATGGTATAATACACGAATGCAAAAATTCCTACTTACCTGCACTTACCTTTGAAGTCAGGTTCCCCCACCTTGGTGGGGTTTGAGGAGGCGTTCGTTGATCAGTAATGGGTGCCTTCTTCCTTCCAAAGTGAACAAATAGTAGGATTCATCAACTGATTCTCATCCAATCTTGAACAGCCCAAGCCATGATTGAGTCCTTCCTTTCACATTAGTTGGCTCTCCTTTCTGGATATCCCACATCCATACTACATTTCCTTCCTTGTACTTCTTGATCTTGTACTTGGTTGTCCCTTGGATAACCCTGGTTTATTGTGTAGAGGGAGGAGGGTGGGCTTCTACTGTAAACACTTCTTGTTGGGGCAGATGAATTTGTACTGCTGGGATGAATGAATATCTACATCGTCTTCTAGTCTTTTTAATATTTTCACAGTCCCGGTTTCTTTTCCTTTAAATTCATCTAGGAGTTGTTGGTATTCTTCCTTTTTGGGCCACTCAATGTGATCAAAATATTCTTCTATTGTGAAAGGCATATCTTCAGGAGAATACTTATGAAGAGTTTGTATGATCTCATCATGTGCCTTGTCATTTTTGATAGGGTGATTAGCTTCTTGCACATGGGTTTCAGTTACTCACTTGTTTAGGAGACGGCCTATTATTCCATCCTTCAAAGTAAGTTCTATAAAACATAGGTCCATCTCAAGGGTGCCACCCAAAATTTGTGCAAATTTCCCAGACAACAACATTCCCCACACATTTGGGACGTCTACTATCATGATGTCAATGTGGATTACTTTCTTTGGGTACTCTTTAAGGCATATTTTGACATTCTCAACTACTCCATGTGTGGGTATGGATTTATATTCGAAGCCACACACATTACTATAAGGTTGTGTGACTTTCAACCCTAATTGTTGCATGACTTTAAAGGGCATTATGTTGGCACCCGCCCCTGTGTCCAAATGCAGTTGTTGAGGCTCTTGTTGTTCATTATTAAAGTCATGAAAAAGGGAGGATTTTCACCATATTGGACCCTGAAGTGATCAACTTGTAACATGATAGGGGGGTCCATGGGTCCATCTGATCCTTGAAAGAAATTGTCAAAATTCTCTTTGACAGATGGCACCTTAATGACTTCTCTTAGGGGAATAGTTACATGCATCTTGGATAGTGCCCCATGAAAGTCAAAATTTAAGTCAACCCTCTCAGTCTTGGATATTTTAGGAAGAAGAACATCCAAAGAAGGGGGTTTTGTTTGCTCAGTGGTAGGTTGGCTCAGTTTCTTTCTTCTATACATCTGGAACTCTTGTTTCTTCAATTTTTCTTTTGATTCCTAGTCTAGGTTGTTTATTACTCCCATTCTATCTTTCCTGGCCACTTCTCTTATGGCCTCTTGATGCTCTTCAACGGTGATATTTATCTGAGGGCCTTCCATGAGATGGCCTATATTTTTTACTTGTTGATGGTCATTATCATTGTAAGGACATTCATGCTCCCAATGTGCTTCGCTGCATTCAAGGCACCAAGGGTTTCATCAACAACGTTTGTAGGGGCTAAGGTGTTTGGAACTTCTTTCTCATTCTTTGGCTTATAAAATTGGTTCCCCTTTTGAAATTGCCTTTTGTATGAGACCCTGGGTGATTGGCTTTGGGATCTTTCCAAATTGACGATCCTACTCATCATTTGTTCTTGATTCTTCATGATACCATCCATAGAAGCTTGCAACTTGGCTATACTGGCACAAAGGTCTGAGGTAGGTTCAGTATTGTGGACTATCTTTGGTTTGGTGTCCACTTTTCCCCTTGGATTTGCGAAAGGCTTAATTTTAGATGAGAGGAGGTTAGCCTCAATTATAGTAGTGAGCTCTTGGTCTTCTTGAACTGATTGGGGGTTTTTGTCCCTAAGGAGATACCCTAATTGACCATTGAAAGACTTGGTGTATATGTGGACAAGGTAATCATCTTTCGGATGATGGCTTGCAGGAATATTTTGCAGCAAAGTCTCAAACCTCGTATGGAACTCCCGAATAGACTCATTTTCATGTTTCCAAAGGTTATTTAGTCGGGTAAGGAGCATGTTAGGGTCTTCTTTGATACTCCACCTCTTGAGAAAGACCTATTCTAGTCTGTCCATGGTTTTAATGTTACCATCGGAAAGGCTCAGGTACCAACGCCTTGAAGCATCATAGAGGGTAGTGGAGAACAACTTCATGACTAAGTCTTCAACATCATCACTAATGGGATGAAGCTGGAAAAATGCCCAAAAGTTGCTCATGTGCTCTTCAACACTAGTTTCATCAGTACCAATAAATTTAGGCAAACACTTCTCATACTTGGCTGGCATTTGCCTAGGATAGCCTGGTATGGCCGACATGTCTAGTGGTTTGAAAAGAGTAGATGACCATTGTCTTTGATTTTTGGCTGGATTTGTTGTAGTGGTGGTCTGAGAACTAGACATGGTTTTCAAATGAAGACTCTTTCCGAAAAGTGATTTTACAACAGGAGAGTTCTTGGGAGGCTTCCTTCTGAAGGATAACGGAGGATTATTGAACCTCTTTTTGGTTTGTGGAGTCACCAGATAGTTTACTTGAAACTACCAAAGAAAAGGGGAAAACACCTTAGTGGAATCACTAGGTAAGCTTGTAAGATAAGGCTTCTAGAGGCAAGGCTTACTAAAAAATGTCATCTTGAGGAGAATTGACTCAGTGTTCCCCGACAATGGTGCCAAATTGTTATCACGGATTTTGTAGAAGGGATAAAATCTTTAGGTTTAAGGGTCAAACTGGCGTAACAGGAACCAATCCCACCCAATGTCACCACAATGGGATGGTTCTTTCTCTTTAGGGTGGTAAGGCCCAGCGGAGATGTCCCCGGTGACCTGGAGTTTTTAGAAGGAAAAAGGATAAGATAAAGTAGTTATTCCCCCCTCACAAGTCACCACCAAGAAGATAGTCTGGCCAAAGGCAAATAAAAAGTAAACCCCCAAAGATATACCTGCCTGGAACAAGGCAACAACAAATAATATATGCAAGCTATATTTCAATGGGTTAGTACTTCATAGAATAAATGACTATCTGAATAACATATAAGAAATTTTGGTAATAAATATTGACGAAGTCAATGTTTATCAATAGTAATGAAAAATTGTAACACTTCACCAATAAGTATTGAGACAATATCACATTCAAAGTAAAATATCAACGCTTATTCAATTTATGCCATTCGTTTGCTACACCAATGACGTAAATAGCTAAAGATGACAATAGCACCTAGGGTTAGTAGGTTAGTTTAGACTAGGGTCAATGAAGTTAGGGTTTTAATTCAAGGTTTTGAGAGTGTTTAGATCAAGTCCACTTCAACACTTGAGGTCTCTCTCGATCAATGCCTTAGGGGGTAAAATGGAGTCAATTAATAGAGGACACAAAAGATGAAGGAAGAAAAAGGGCAAGACGGCTAGCCAATTAATGAAGCATAAAACCAGAGAGAAAGTCTAATGAGGGAGAGTGTTGCTACAACAAGGCTCTTTCATCAAACCCTAGAAGGAAAACGACCCTAAGTGTATATAACCTAGGCCTAAGACGTCTCCTCCTTCTTGAGCTCTAGATGATACAACTAGTGAAAGGGAGGAAGGGAAAGGACATGGGGACATGAGACAAGGACCTACTTGTGTGCTTGTTGTTGGTCACTATAATTGCTTAATTAATTTTAAACAACCAAGTGAAACATAAATTATCAACCCAGGGAAGTATTTTGTTTCAAAGATAGCCACGCACTATATATGCTCAATTCCAAAAGCACTTAGTGTTGTAGTAAAGAAATTCACACCATTTATTCTTGCTTGAACTGAAGCTTTGAATTAAATCACAGGAAAGCAATTCCCCTATTGCAATTCTTTTAAATCTTTAATTAAGAATTCTGGATTACATCAAAAGTAATACTGCAATGGGAAAGAACAACTGTCTTGCAATCAGAGAACATGACCCTTACTCTCAAACAGAGACTCAGTACTAACACTCTTTCATGAAA
>JZKD02S0314165.1:304626-315774 GCA_000966675.3 Picea glauca
TATGTTTCAGCATCTGGACTTCTGAACGGAGTGACAACTTCGTGTTTCAGCATCTGCATCCTCGAACTATGTAGTTGCTTCGTGTTTCGGCATATGCGACCTTAGACTGTGTGGCAGCTCCCGTGTTTTAGCATATGCGTCCTCGGACTGTTAGCAGCTTCCGTGTTTCAGCATCAGTACAACAACGACTTTGGACAGTTCTGTGTTTCAGCATCGGCCTTGAATACTATTCTGCAAATATAGACACTTATGCACTTCTAATCAATGGTTAAGTACGAGAGTGATGTAAAATATCATGMAAAAYAGATTAGACATGTAGTGATGAGAAAGRACGTTGTATACCTTGGAATGATAAGATGAAATGATAGTATAAGTCTAAATACAGGTGATCCAGGGTATAATAATGGAAAAAAGTATGGGCAAAAAAAGGTACAATATGTGGTCCTAACACTTGTCACCTAGGGTTTTATTAAGAAAATTATAAACATATGCAAGAAAATAATACTACAACCATTCATTTAAGAAGTTTTGCAGAAAAAACACTTACATATCACCAAGAAATAGCATGCAAACCCTAGTTGTAACACCTTCCACCAAGAGAAAATCCAAGATCTGCCAAAAATGTCTTCCTTCAACAAGTGTGCCTCACCAAAATAGCCAAATACCCAAGATAGGGCATAAATTTTAAAACTCCTTATGGAGTGAATGAGTTGTGATGAAAAAAAGAAGGTAAAAATCCCTCATTTATGCCATTCCATGACCTAATTTTACTTTTTAGGTCATGTAAAACGTCGACAAGGACAAAATACCAAAATCATATTGTTTTAAATTAAATTGTCAAATAAAAACCCTAATTGAGATAAAAAGAGATAAAAAATCCTCTCTAAGGGGGACGTTAGCCCCTCCTTCTAGGGAAAATGAAGCATCCTGGAGCAAAATGTTAGCCTTCCTTGGGCTTCTCCAACCTGTCACATGTGCCACTGCTGCCTAGTCTGTCTCCCAAGATGTCCATGATGCTGGATGATGTCATGGTCAATATGGTGATGTCCTGTGCCTTCCAATGCCAACGTTCCACTGAAAAAGGGCCATCCCCCCTGGGTCAAGCACTATCGGGGTGGCTCTGGTGGAACACCCTCTTCTTCTCCAGTGCAAAGCCCCTGATCCATATTTATCCTGTCTCTGGCCCCTAATGGGCTCTCAACATCCACCTGATGGGCTCTTCAGCCCCATGGAGGTCCAAACTGATCATATCCCCTTGTGTACCGGTCCAAATGGTACCTGTTTGTTGGGTAAGGTCTTGCACATCAAAAGCTATGCCCTCCATGGGCTCATCAGTCACAAGGATCATGGCGATGTCAATCACGTTTCATCATCAATATTATTTAAACATGTGCATAAAATCCCTAATACATCAGTTAACAGCTCAAAGACGTTACACAAGACTGCAATACAAGAATGGAGAAAAGGATAAGGTGTCCTATTGGGCTAGTGTCCATAGAAGAAGGAAAGTTCTTGGAAGAAACCTCATCCAAGCCATGTAAGTGGGTGATGTGTTTAGGGGATGTCCAAACATGTGGCTGGAACATGGGCTAAGGATGAAAAAATGTCACCTGTGGGTGCCTTTGTATAAGGCGAGTTGTACCTATCATGGATGCATTTTTTCCAAGCCCATTCTTGCCTTTCATTCTTCATTCTTTTATTTTATTTTTATCTTTTATTGCTTTTTTTGTTCAAGAGATAATCAGGGGACACTGCCCTGGTGTGGTGACCAATAGTGACAACGTTACCCACAAGTATTTTCACAGAGATGAGAAGGTTGGCTCGTGATGAGACCCCCTTTTCCTTGGCCATGCAACCAAGAGTCACTGCCCTGACATGGTGACCAACTAATGGCAATGCCACACTGTTAGAGACCCATGGAACTAATATGATGGCTCGTGATGAGATCCCCTATCCTTTGGTTAGGCCTTTTTTAATTATTTTTCTGGGTCCCTCTTGTTTCTTGCTGAGAATATTTTTATTTCTTCCTCGGATATCCTTGGGCAAATCATCTTGAGGTTTTATTTTTAGGATTTTTTCTTTTACCAGCTTGCATTTACCTTCTGGGCCTTTATCCTCTTCTTCCCACAAGATAAGGCGCAATCCTGAAAAAGGTCAACCCAATGTCTGGACAAGTGGAATGGGGTAGGTGAGTGGGAAACAAGATGGAAAAGTGGTACTATGATGGGAGCGGACGATGGCTTTTCAAAAATTTCCCCCAGTGGAAAACCAAAATCTACAGACACAGACTTGCTATGGCACCCTGTCAATCCCCCCAAACATGGTCAAGTGGGAAAGTGTAAGATCCAAGCAGTTGTTAGAAATAAAAGGAATCAGATGCATACATTCAATGGTTTTGATGATCAAAGTGACACATACCATGATACCTGGACTAATTACCTCATGGAGCAAGAACCTTCTCTGACATAGGACCAAGCCGATGGTGGTGGATGTTGCTTCTTCTGACAAGATAAATATGTTGGAAGAAAGAAAAGGTGGGCCCTCCAGGTCCATGCTAAAGTCAATCCTGCTCTCAGTACTCCATGTCTAGGATCTGTGGGCCTTGAGACATGATCTCCTAGTTATCTCTGAAAGTGGGGGATAACATTTGGCTCCAACTCGGGGACATGTGATCACCATAGAGCGCATGAGAACCTCAATATCTCTGGCATAACCTGTTGACCTACTCAATCTCAATAGAAGTATCAGTAAAAAAATTGGGGTGGTAATGCCACCCCAACATAGATATATATAGACTGAATTAAAACAATCAATAAAGGTGAGTGTGAAAGAAAACTAACATGCAATGCAAATGGTATAATACATGAATGAAAAAATGCCTAATTACCTGCAGTTACCTGTGAAGTCAAGTTCCCCCACCTTGGTGGGGTTTGAGGAGGCATCCGTTGATCGGTAATGGGCACCTTCTTCCTTCCAAAGTGGACAAATAGTAGGAGTCATCAACTGATTCTCATCCAATATTGAAAGGCCCGAGCCATGATTGAGTGCTTCCTTTGATATTAGTTGGCTCTCCTTTCTGGATATCCCACATCCATACTACATCTCCTTTCTTGTACATCTTGATCTTGTACTTCTGCTGTAAACACTTCTTGTTGGGATGGATGAATATGTACATCGTCTTCTGGTATTTTTAATATTTTCATAGTCCCAGTTTCTTTTCCTTTGAATTCATCTAGGAGTTGTTGGTATACTTCCTTTTTGGGCCACTTAATGTGATCAAAACCTTCTTTTGTCGTGAAAGGCATATCCTCAGGAGAATACTTATGAAGAGTTTGTATGATCTCATCATGTGCCTTGTCATTTTTGACAGGGTGATTAGCTTCTTGCACATGGGTTTCAATCACTGACTCGTTTAGGAGACTGTCTATTATTCCATCCTTCAAAGTAAGTTCTATAAAAGATAGGTCCATCTCGAGGCTTCCAGGTAACATTTGTGCAAATTTCCTAGACAACAACATTCCCCACACATCTGGGCCGTCTACTATCACAATGTCAAACTAGATTACTTTCTTCAGGTACTCTTTAAGGCATATTTCCACATTCTCAAATACTCCATGTGTGGGTATGGCTTTAGATTCGAAGCCACACACATTCCTGTAAGGGCGTGTGACTTTCAACCCTAATCGTTGCATGACTTTAAAGGGCATTATGTTGGCACCCACCCCTGTGTCCAACATGTAGTTGTTGAGGCTCTTGTTGTTCATTATTAAAGTCATGAAAAGGGGAGGATTTTCACCTTATTTGACCTTGAAGTGATCAACTTGCAACATGATAGGGGGTTCCATGGGTCCATCTGATCCTTGAAATAAATTGTCAAAACACTCTTTGACAAATGATAACTTAATGACTACTCTTAGGGGAATAGTTACATGCATCTTGGATAGTGCCCCTTGAAAGTCAAAATTTAAGTCGACCTCTCAGTCTTAGATATTTTAGGAAGAAGCACATCCAAAGAAGGGGGTTTTCTTTGCTCAATGGTAGGTTGGCTCAGTTTCTTTCTTATATACACCTGGAACTCTTGTTTCTTCAATTTTTCTTTTGATTCCTGGTCTAGGTTGTTTATTACTGCCATTCTAGCTTTCCTAGCCGCTTCTCTTATGGCCTCTTGATGTTATTCAACAGTGATATTTATCTGAGGGCCTTCCATAAGATGGCTTATATTGTTTACTTGTTGATGGTCATTATCATTGTAAGGACATTCATGCTCCCAATGTGCTTCGTTGCATTCAAGGAACCAAGGGTTTTCATCAACAACGTTTGTAGGGGCTAAGGTGTTTGGAACTTCTTGCTCATTCTTTGGCTTATAAAATTGGTTCCCCTTTTGAAATTTCCCTTTGTACGAGACCCTAGGTTCTTGGCTTTGGGATATTTCCAAATTGACGATCCTACTCATCATTTGTTCTTGATTTTTCATGATACCATCCATAGAATCTTGCAACTTGGCTATATTGGCACAAAGGTCTAATGTAGGTTCGGTATTGTGGACTATCTTTGGTTTGGGGTCCACTCTCCCCCTTGGATTTGCGAAAGGCTCAATTTTAGATGAGATTAGGTTAGCCTCAATTCTAGTAGTGAGCTCTTGGGATTCTTGAACTGATTGGGGGTTTTTGTCCCTGAGGAGATACCCTAATTGGCCATTGAAAAACTTGGTGTATATGTGGACAAGGTAATCATCTTTCGAATGATGGCTTGTAGGTATCTTTTGTAGAAAAGTCTCAAACCTAGTATGGAACTCCCGAATAGACTCATTTTCATGTTTCCAAAGGTTAATTAGTCAGGTAAGGAGCATGTTAGGGTCTTCTTTGATACTCCACCTCTTGAGAAAAACCTCTTCTAGTCTGTCCATGATTTTAGTGCTACCATCGGGAAGGCTCGGGTACCAATGCCTTGAAGCATCATAAAGGGTAGTGGAGAAAAAATTCATGACTAAGTCTTCAGCATCATCACTAATGGGATGAAGCTGAAAAATGCCCAAAAGATGCTCATGTGCTCTTCAGCACTAATTGCATCAGTACCGGTAAATTTAGGCAAACACTTCTCGTACTTGGTTGGCATTTGCCTAGGATAGCCTGGTATGGCCGACATGTTTAGTGGTTTGAAAAGAGTAGATGACCATTGTCTTTGATTTTTGGCTGGATTCACTGTAGCGGTGGTCTAAGAACTAGACATGGTTTTCAAAGGAAGACTCTTTCCGAAAAGTTATTTTACAATAGGAGAGTTCTTGGGAGGCTTCCTTCTGAAGGATAAATGAGGATTATTGAACCTCTTTTTGGTTTGTGGAGTCGCCAAATAGTTTACTTGAAACTACTAAAGAAAAGGGGAAAACACCTTAGTCGAGTCGGCATGTAAGCTTCTAAGATAAGGCTTCTAGAGGCAAGGCTTACATAAAAGTTTTATCTTGAGGAGAATTGACTCAGTGTTCGTCGACAACCACGCCAAAATGTTATCGCGCAGTTTGTAGAAGGGATAAAATCTTGAGGTTTAAGGGTCAAACTGGCATAACAGGAACCAATCGCACCCAATGTCACCACAATGGGATGGTTCTTTCTCTTTAGGGTGGTAAGGTCCAGGGGAGACGTCCCCAGTGACCTGGGGTTTTTAGAAGGCAAAAGGATAAGATAAAGTAGTTATTCCCCCCTAACAAGTCACCACCAAGCAGATAGTCCGGACAAAGCCCAATAAAAGGTAATCCCCCAAAGATATACCTGCCTGGAACAAGGAAACAACAAATAATATATGCAAGCTATATTTCAATGGGTTAGTACTTCATAGAATAAATGACTATCTGAATAACATATAAGCAATTTTGGTAATAAATATTGATGAAGTGAATGTTTATCAATAGCAATGAAAAATTGTAACACTTCACTAATAAATATTGAGACTATATGGAATTCAAAGTAAAATATCAACGCTTCATTCAATTTATGCCATTCATTTTCTGCACCAATGATGTAAATAGCCAAAGATGACGACAACACTTAGGGTTAGTAGGTTAGTTTAGACTAGGGTCAATGAACTTAGGGTTTCAATTCAAGGTTTTGAGAGTGTTTAGATAAAGTCCACTTCAATGCTTGAGGTCTCTCTAGATCAGTTCCTTAGGGGGGTAAAATGGAGTCAATTAGTAGAGGACACAAAAGTTAAAGGAAGCAAAAGGCCAAGACGGCTAGTCAATTAATGAAGCATAAAACCAAGAGAGAAAGTCTAATGAGGGAGAGTGTTTCTACAATAAGGCTCTTTCATCAAACCCTAGAAGGAAAATGACCCTAAGTGTAGATAACCTAGGCCTAGGACGTCTCCTCCATCTTGAGCTCTAGATGGTACGACTAGCAAAAGGGAGGAAGGGAAAGGAGTGTAACTATGGCTAGGCTCTCTCTTCCTCCTTCAATGGCTGAAAATTCCTCTTAATGGGGACATTAGACAAGGACCTATTTGTGTGGTTGTCACCTAGGGTTTTATTCAGAAAATTATAAACATATGAAAGAAAATAAGACTACAACCATTCATTTAAAAAGTTTTGCAGAAAAAACACTTACATATCACCAAGAAATAGCATGCAAACCTTAGTTGTAACACCTTCCACCAAGAGAAAAGCCAAGATATGCCAAAAATGTCTTCCTTCAACAAGTGCGCCTCACCAAAATAGCCAAATACCCAAGAGAGGGTGCAAATTTCAGACCTCCTTATGGAGTGAATGAGTTGTGATGAAAACATGAAGGTAAAAATCCCTCATTTATACCATTCCATGACTTAATTTTACTTTTTAGGTCATGTAAAAGGCCGACAAGGCCAAAATACCAAAATCATATTGTTTTACACTAAATTGTCAAATTAAAACCCTAATTGAGCTGAAAAGAGATAAAAAAAATCCCCTCTAAGGGGGATATTAGCCCCTTGTAGGGAAAAGGAAGCATCCTGGAGCAAAACGTTAGCCCTCCTTGGGCTTCTCCAACCTACCACATGTGCCATTGTTGCCCAACGTGTCTCCCAAGATGTCCATGATGCTGGATGATGTCATGGTCAAGATGGTGACATCCTAGGCCTTCTAAGGCCAACGTTCCACTGAAAAAGGGCCATCCCCCCTGGGTCAAGCTCTATCGGGGTGGATCTGGTGGAACATCCTCTTCTTCTTCGGTGCAAAGCCACGAATCTATCCGTATACTATCTCTGGACCCTGATGGGGCCTCAACATCCACTTGATGGGCTCTTAAGCCCCATGGAGATCCAAACTGATCATATCCCCATGTGTACCAGTCCAAATGGTACCTGTCTGTTGGGTAAGGTCCTGCACATCAAAAGCTACGCCCTCCATGGGCTCATGTCACAAGGATCATGGCGATGTCAATCACGTTTCATCATCAATATTATTTAAACATGTGCATAAAATCCCTAATACATCAGTTAACAGCTCAAAGACGTTACACAAGACCGAAATACAAGTCTGGAGAAAAGGATAAAGTGTCCTATTGGGCCAGTGTCCATAGAAGAATGAAAGTTCCTGGAAGAAACCTCATCCAAGCAATGTAAGTGGGTGATGTGTTCAGGGGATGTCCAAACATGTGGTTGCAACATGGGATAAGTATGCAAAAATGTCACCTGTGGGTGCCTTTGTAGAAGGCGAGTTTTACCTGCAATGGATGGATTTTTTCCAAGCCCATTCTTGCCTTTTATTCTTCATTTTTTTTTTTTTTTTTATCTTTTATTGATTTTTTTGTTCAATAGCTAATCAGGGGACACTACCCTGGCATGGTGACCAGTGGTGACAACATTACCCACAAGTATTTTCACAGAGATGAGAACGTTGGCTCGTGATGAGACCCCCTTTCCCTTGGCCATGCAACCAAGATTCATTTCCCTACTGTGGTGACCAACTAATGACAATGCCACACTGTTAGATACCCATAGACATAATAGGTTGGCTCGTGATGAGAACCCCTGTCCTCTGGTTAGTCCTTATTTTATTATTTTTCCGAGTCCCTCTTGTTTCTTGTTGAGAAGCTTTTTATTGCTTTCTCGGGGATCCCTTGGCGAAGCATCTTGAGGTTTTATTTTTAGGATTTTATCTTTTACCAGCTTGCTTTTACCTTCTGGGCCTTTAGCCCCTTCTTCCCACGAGATAAGGTGCAATCCTGAAAAAGGTCAACCCAATGTCTGGACAAGTGGAATGGGGTAGGTGAGTAGGAAACAATATGGAAAATTGGTACTATGATGGGAGCGGACAATGGCTTTTCAAAAATCCCCCCTAGTGGCAAACCAAAACCTATAGACACAGGCTTGCTATGGTACCCTATCAATCCCCCCAAACATGGTCAAGTAAAGTGTAAGATCCAAGGAATCAGATGCATCCATTCAATGGTTTTGATGATCAAAGTGACACATACCATGATACCTGGACTAATTACCTCATGGAGCAAGAACCTTCTCTGACACAGGACCAAGCCGATGGTGGTGGATGTTGTTGCTTCTGACAAGATAAAGATGCTAGAAGAAAGAAAAGGTGGGCCCTCTAGGGCCATGGTAAAGTCAATCCTGCTCTTGTTACTCCATGTCTAGGAACTGTGGGCCTCAATACACGATCTCATAGTTATCACTAAAAGTGGGGGATAACAGGACCAACTAAACTATCTAAAAAATCTAAACATTTAAGCAACATCATAGATCCTCCTAGCCTAAAAATAGGCCATAGTCATCATATTAGAGACCATATGATTCAAATTCAATATATTTGAACCTTCTAACAAGTCATATCTTATTCTCATTGTAAGTCTTTGAACCAACAATGGAAATCCACAGAAAGGGCCATTGGATTAAAAAATATTCAGGATTACAAGAAAAAACTTCATTTTCTAAGCATTTCACTTTAAGCCCAGGTCCAAGAAGATAACCAGAACTACCCTTACTACTCAAGCATCTTGCAAAATGGCCATGGCTTCCCAAGCCAAACCTAACATGTCCTCTAATAAATTTTGAACTATTGATGGGACTCATCATGAAAAATTATGCTTCATATACAATTGACAAGTTTAAGTATGGGTAGAACAAAGCCCTTAAGTAGGGGATTCTCCCAAGGATGGAATTTCAAGTTCATGCAGTGGATGATGAGGTGGAAGGGGTTTAGACTTCATAGATCGATGATTTTCATGACATACAATGGATCGTATTATCTCATTCATGGGTGCCTTTGTAGAGGGTGTGTGGCACCTTCATTTGCGATGCACTTTTTCCAAACACATATTCTTGTCATTCTTTATTTCTTTCATGTTTTAAGGAATGAGTTGAAGGCCATTTTCCTGGCTTGGTGTCCAGATAATGGCAGTGTCATTCACAAATACCTTGCAAAAATGAGAAGGATGGCTCGTGATGAGGCCCCCTTTCTCTCAGTTGTGTAACTGAGAGCCACTACCCTGGCTTGGTGACCAGATGATGGTAATGTCATATCGCTAAATACCCATGATCATGATAGGTAGGCTCATGATGAGACCTCCCATCCTCCAACTAACTCCTTAAGCATTCATTATCATTTATTTTTGTAGTCCCCCTTTTCTTACAGATAAGCATCTTATTGCTTTCTCAGAGATCCTTAGGCGAAGCATCTGGAAGGTCTATATTTAGGGTTTTATCCTAAGTTATAGGCATACGAAAATGGATACAGATCCACCATATTTTTGAAAAGCTAGGATCTGGATACGGATCCACCAGATTTTTGAAAAGCTAGGATCCAGATACGGCGAGGATACGTCAAGTACACAAATATATAATAATATTTTTTAAATTTAAAAAAACATATTCAAAGTTTAGAATAAAATCCATTCATGAATCACAACATTAGAATTTAAATCATTAGATAATTTATAAATCTAAACACTGAAATGATGCATCTTGCTTCATACAAAAAATATAATAGTCAATACAAAAATGAGTGTCTCGTCAGTGATCACTCTACTAATATGACAATGTAGAGCAGGTTTAACTAGAAATCTTGAAATGGGTCGACATCCTCATCATCTACATATTGCAAATCTACATCATGAATAGATGGCAGGGGGCTAGGAATGTTGGAAGTTGCAGCAAAAGTAGGAACTAGTGGTGTAACATCCTCAAGTAGGTTGAGGTGAGTCATGGCATTCAATGTCATGTTTAAGTTGGATATCTCAGGTTCCACATCCCACATCCTGCTCGAACCTTTCTTATACTCTTGACTAGAATGTGATAGAAGGAGAAGGTTGGAATGAATGTACACAAGATCCTCAGCCTTTGTTGCTCCTAATTTGTTTCGCTTCATGGAATGGATGAAGCCATATGTACTCCAATTCCTCTCAGCTGATGAGGAATTGGCAACTTGTGATAATAACCTTGTGACTAGAGTTGAGAGATGAATGTTGCCCCCTCCATGGAAACCCCACCAAGTAATAGGATTTGTTATCACATAGTTTGTAGCAAGGATAAAAAACTTGAGGTTTGAAGGCCAAACTGGTGTAACAGGAACCAATCCCACCCAATGTCACCACAATGGGATGATTCTTTCTATTTAGGGTGGTAAGGCCTAGGGGAGATGTCCCCGATGACCTGGGGTTATGAGAAGGCAAAGGATTACAATAATAAGTAGTTATTCCTCCCTCACAAGTCACCACCGAGCATATAGTCTGGCCAAAGGCCAATGATAAAATAAAACCCCCTATTGTCGTCCGTATACACACTTGTAAACGTGAGCCAAGTCTTGCGCACTCAGTGTGTCATTGGAGGCACAATGCCTAGGTTCAAAGCCCATGCTATCACTTTGGCTTGAACCTCTTCTGTCTAGGCTTACTCCTAGGGAAGCCAAGGGGGGTAGACCCTAGTTTCTAAATGAGATTTACGTTAAATTCTAGGAGTTGTTTTTAATTAGTTAAGGTTTGGGGGAGTCTAACCTATGATGCAAAAGCAACATTGCAAGATGCAAGGTTATGTCAAGTAGCCATTTTCCTAAGTCAACTAAGACTAGTGCCTAAAGGTTGGGCAAGGGGTCTATTGCCATCCTAATACAGACTTGTAAACGTGAGCAAAGTCTAGCTCACTTAGTGTGTCCTTGGAGGCACAATGCCTAGGTTC
>JZKD02S0314188.1:0-19654 GCA_000966675.3 Picea glauca
CACATTCTTATCCTTTGGTCTTGAAACCAATTCCCAAGTGTCATTTTTCTCTATTTGATCCAATTCTTCATCCATGGCCTTATTCCAAAATTCATCCTTGTTGGCCTCTTCAAAAGAGGTTGGTTCAATCGTAGATGAGAGTGCTAGGTGCATTTTTTCTGGTGAATGAATTATTCTTCCAGTTTCAACTCCTACATCTTTGTTTCTGATAATCTGATATGAAGGATGATTCTTCTATACTGATCTGCTAGGTGTATTTGGAGGAACTTGTTGAAATTGATCTTATGATTCTGTCGGATCCTCTTCATCTCCCCCTTATTCATATTCTTCTTCTTCTTCATAAAGTTGTTCCATTGATTCATTTTCTTCTTCCTTTAATTCTTGTCTACCTGTTTCATCAATTGTTACGTTGATTCTTTCCACAACTTTGTTCAATCTCAGGTTGTAACACTTGTATGATTTCCTTGTACTTGAGTAACCACCAAGTACTCCTTTATCCAACGAGAGTCAAACTTTCCCATTCTGCCATCTTCTCTTTTGATGTAGCATTTTCTTCCAAAAACTCTGAAGTGCTTCACATTTGTTGGTCTTCCTTTCCATAGTTTGTAGGGAGTTTTGTCAGTGTTGTTTATGAGAATTACTTTTTTTGAATGTGAACTATTGTATGCACTTCCTGTGTCCAAAAAATATCTTTCAATTTGGAATCCATTAGAATTTTTCAAGCCATTTCATGTACTGTCATGTTCTTTCTTTCAACAAATCCATTATGTTGAGGTGTCTTAGCAATGGAAAATTGCCTTTTTATTCCATTCCTATCATAGTAGTCCATAAATTCCTTTGAATTTAACTCTCCTCCATTATTAGATCTCAAGCATTTGACTTTTTAATCCATTTCATTTTCAACCATTTCCTTGTAGAGCTTGAAGTTTTCAAAATCCTCTGACTTATTCCTGAGAAAGAAAACTGCAATCATTCTTGTATAATAATAAACTAATAACATAAAGTATTTATCACCTTTTAAACCCTTTGTTGTAGTTGGTCCAACTAGATCAGTATGCACAATTTCTAGTGGTCTTGTCATTGAATATTCTTTTGATTTAAACTTGGTCTTTGCTTGATTTCCTTGTTGACAATGCTTGGATAAAGTGTTGGTTGGTTTCGTGATATGGGGAATTTCTCTAAATGCTTCCCTTTTGTTAACTTTGAAAAGGTTATCAAAATGTATGTGACACATTCTTTCATGCCATAGCCAACTTTAATCTTGATTTCCTAGGAAACACTTTTCATTTCCAATTTCACCTAATACATATATGTTGAAGTTCTCGCAGTTGTTGCAATCAATTTTCATGAACCTTGTTTTCTTATCTCACACTTTCGTGAATTGAAAGTAACTTTATGACCTTGGTCACACATTTGACTCACACTTAGAAGATTATGTTTCATATATTCTAGTAGTAGAATATTTTCTACCTTGGTATTCTTCTTCCCAATTTTGATTGTGCCTTTTCCAATGATTTTAGTTGAATCATCATTTCCGAAGGAGACTGATCCATATATTTCCTTTATTAACATAAGAAACCTGTCTCTATCACCTGTCATGGGTTTTGAACAACCATTATCAACATACCAACCACGTTTATTCTACTTAAATTGTAGAGCAAGTGTGAATTCTTCATTGCTATACTGATTCTACTTTCTTATCCATGTCATTTTTTAAGGTTCTTGTCTGTGAATTTTTTTGTTCTGTTGTGGTTCTCTAGGAGGGACTTTCATTCTACAATATTTCACCATGTGTCCAAAGTTTCCACATTTGTATCATTCCCCTTCAGTGCTCAAAGATTCAAACCTGTTGTAACTTCTTCTTTTTGTTTCACTAGGACTTCTTGGATAACCCTTTTGTGTATGACTTTCAAAGTTGTTTATGTTCCAGTTGTTAGCTCTGCAATTCACAACTTTATGTCCAAAATTATTACATGCATAACATAAACCAAAAACGATAGTTTGATACCTGGGAGTTGAAGATATTCTAAAAGGAGGTACTCTTATGAATCCTTCTTCTTCCTCAGGCCTATATGTTTATGTTGGTCATTGATTCTGAAATCTGAATCTTCTCCATGGAGGAGTGTCCCTGTAATTTTCTTTCTAGACCTTCCTATCCCCTTTGATTGTTTTTGCATAGATGTTTGGACATGTTTCTTGTTTTGTTGTTTTGGAGCTTGATTCCTATTGTCTGATTGTATCCAAGTCCAAACTTGTCATGATGAAGTTTTTGACTGTTGATAATGTCATTAAAAAAATTTGAGTTGTTCTGCATATTTTTCTTTTGAAGATCCTTTCTTAATGTGACAATTTGTTCTTCCAAATTTCCAATGATTCCATCTCTTCCTTCTAGTTGTTCTTTGAGTGCTTCTTAAATTCTTTTATGTTCTTCAATTCGAACATTCGAATTTGTGATCATTTTTTCTAGTTCCAGAGTGTCTTATTTCTTATCTAGTTCCTCTTGTAGTTTGTTGTTTTTCTTCTTTTCTCTTCTGATAACTTCTATGTCACACAACAATTCTTCTTTGTAGTGAACTTTTACCTCTTCATATTCTTCTTCGACCTCTTCATATTCTTCTTCAGAGTCTTATTTATCAGAGTCTTCTACTGCCATGAATAGAACTCTTTATGTCTCACTATCACTTAAGAGAAAATACAACATCACAATCTCCACTAAACCCAAAAAGGGATGGCTTGCTTGGACAGAGAGATCGCTTGTTATGAAAAACTCAAGTCAAAATATTTCAAAGGAAAACAAAAGGGGGATTTTTCAAGCAATTGTACAAGAAAAAGGAGGGTTGTTAGTGCATGGCACAACAAGTTCCAAATTATTAAAGCTCACAATGTTCCCAGTGACCTGGTGGCTGGTAGTCCCAAGGACCCGGTTGTTCTGGTGGTATGGTGATAGTTAATTCAATTGGATGAAAAATTTAAATCCACATGGTTGAATTTCTGGGATCCTGGTGGTCATGTTGGTTGATCGTTTGGTGGTCTCAGTGACCGATCGTCTGGTGATTTCAGTGCCTGGCGGTCAAGTTTCGATACAATAAAATATCTTGCATTAAATTGATTTCAGAGGGTCAGTGGAAGGTGGGGGTGGTTAATTTTTGTAGTTAACAATTGGTCAAACATATAGAAGAGAGGTATGTTTTCATTTCATCAATTCCCTAGTATTTTAAACCTTTATGTGCATACTAAATACATATGTTAGCACCCTTTACCTTCAAAGTATTTTGGAAAGTTAAACCCTTTTCCAAAATTGTTGGGTTTTTGTTCCTTTGCTTGATATTCAACAATTTTCTAGCGTATTTGGATCCATTGAATTCATTCAAGTCCTCCCCACTATACACTATTTGGTATTTGCATGGCGGAGTTTAGGAGGATCATGTACACTCACAGACAATAGATGATTATTCAAGGAAGAATGAGAAAAAGGGATACAAGGTATTCTGAATTAATTACACCCAAAGTATATAGAAGCAATTAGAACCTATATCATTCGAGGTTTGTCATCAATGATTTTTACAAGAATCAAGTATTTTTACACACCTTAATTTAACCTACCATTAATTTCAGAATTTTCAATGTCTTAAAATTTAACTGCATATGTTTTATTGACTATAGTAGATAACATAACAACTTCCTAGTGATTTCCTCAATGACACATTTTAAAATTTAAATAATGCTTCACCTAACATCATAACATACTTTCAAAATAAATTGAATTTTGTATTTATTGATCAAAAGTTTTTAGGAGCTAAGGTACACATAAATGAATGGAAATGTTTTAATCTTTCCCATTTAAATGAAGAAATATGATAAAATTTTAATTTACCATGTGTGGATTTACACCATAGTTACTAGACCATGACAATTTGACTAGGAATCCTTGATTTGAATAGACTAGACCCTTAAATTGGGTCAGGTTGGTCCAAAACCATCCAGGTTTGGTCAAAATGTTTGGACCCAAAATAACTTAGCTAGGTTTGATGGGTCAAACTTGGGTTTTAACTCATTTAAAATATTAGATGACACTAATGTTATTTCCATTCACATGGATGATCCTAAATAAATATCTGAGTGAATTTTTGAGTAAGCCTAGGAGGCTCCAAAACCATTATTTCGAGAGGATGAATTAATGTGGTTGTAGAAATATTCTAAGGCAGGGAAAGGGTGAGAAGGGTATCCTATTGGAATTCATTCCTAGGTTATATTTATTATGTATTATCATATTTTGTCATATGATTTCAAACTTGACTCTTGACATTGTATGGATTTAACATTGTCCGTTTTCGTTCATAAATTTGTGCATGTCCCATGAAATTTTTTATGTGAGTTGATATGAACATATATGATATACCTAGATATGTTAATTTTTCATTATATTCATCTATTAGGTACCCGATCTATTATAATAGAAGAAAACATAAATATTGCAAAGAATAACAGTGGAACAACAAAATATAAGGAACCACAATACCAAAATAATACCTTTATTCATAGGAAACAATGTTCACTTGCCTCTTCGAGGGGGAAACCTCCACCAGAGTAGTGCTCTATTAAAATAATTCTCAAGACAAATAATTATCATTCCCTCGACTCCTCTTTATACTAAATCAATCTACCAAAAGAACAATCTAGAGGAATATTTTTCTAAAAGTGGAAGCTTCTATTAGATCTTCTTACATTTGACTTATTCTTCCTTATTACTAGGACTTATTAATATCGATCTTTATTACATGGAAACTATATTGTTCTACCTACGTGAGGGGTTAGGGAGGTTATGTCCCTAAAATTCCCTCCCCCTTAAAAAAGACCTTGTCCACAAGGGTTGAAATGAGGAAATTGTTGAAAAATGGTAGTTGACTCCTAGGTGGCATCTTTTGGTTCTCTGTCCTTCCATTGAACTAAAATTTCCTTATAGTGCACTCATAGAGACGATGCTCATGCTGGTATAAGACTTTGTGTCGATGCAACTAAATGGAATCTTCTTCATCCAACTCAGGTAGACTAGTCTAAGTATGGCACCGAGTGTGGAGCACTTTATTTAAGCATGAAACATGCAAAACTGGGTGGATCTTAGAGTGAGTTGGAAACTCTAACTAGTAGGCCACTAGCCCCACTCTCTTGAGAATATGGTAAGGACCATAGAATTTAGGGATTTTTTTATGATAGTGCTAAACTTTGAGTGAAATTCACTTATAAGGTTGTAGACAAAAATACACCTTGTCCCCTTCAGTAAATTCTTTTTCAGAATGACCATGATATACTTGTTATTTCATGTGATTTTTAGCCATGACCAAATTTTATTTGAGAGTACGAAGGATGGCCATGAAAATTGTAAGAGTTTGATCCACCTACTGAACCTTGGAGACATCAATCATGTATGATAGAATTGAAGGTGGAGCTTTTCCATAGAATAACTAAAGGGATTTATGTGAGTTGCGATGTGATAAGAAGTTTTGTAGCACCATTTAGCGAGGGGTAGCCACTGTACGCATTGATTTTATATTTTAGATGAAAAACACCTCAAATAGGTTTCCAAACACTTGTTGGCTGATTTATTTTTTCCACCAATCTGGGGATGATATGATGTGCTGAGATGCAATTGGGTTCCCTAGAGTCATAACAATTATTTCCAGAAAGTGCTGGTGAAAGTTGGATCATGGTTGGAAACAATATAATGAGGCATTCCATGGAGTTTGAAGATATTATCCATTAAAAATTAAGCCAAAATGGATGCTATGAATGGGTGTTGAAGAACACAAAAATGATCATATTTGGAAAAAAAATCCACTACTACCATCATGAATCACTTATTTCCTTATTTAGGTAAGCCAACAATGAAGTCCACAAAAATATCTATCCAAATAGTAGGTGGGTTCGGAAGTGGTTGGAGTGTGCCTAGAGCTTTCACTATCTCTCCCTTATTGTGTTGACATGTATCACATTTAACCACATATGTGTGAATGTCATGTTTCATATTTTCCCAGAAAAAAGAACATTTGACCCATTGATAGGCTTTGGTAAAATGAGAATGCCCAACTATAGGTGAAGCATGAAACTCAGAGAGCACAATGGATTCAAGTTTCAACTTTTTTATTAATTATAGGTGACCTTTATAATGAATATACTCCTAGTGCAAAGAGTACCTTGGAGAATCTTCTAGATCTTGTTGCAGTGTTTGGATCAGTCTTGAAATTTTTGGGTCTTGCAATCATTCCTGGAGAACCTCCTAAAGCCAATTTGTAACAATGAAAGAGAGGGAAAAAAGGTACATGTCTTCGTCATACTTCTTGGAAAGGGCATCATCCACCACATTTTCCTTTCCTTTTTTGTAGATGATCTCATAATCATATCCAAACATCTTTGTTACCCATTTTTGTTTCTCTAGTAAACAAATTATTTGTTCCAAACAATACTTGATACTTTTATGATCAATTTTTATTTGGAAGCATTTCTGCAAGAGACAAGGACATCATAGATCCACAATGTGCATAATAGCTAACATTTCCTTTTCATAGGTGGATTGGCCCAAATAGCGCTCGAATAATTGTGTTTTGGTGAAATCCAAAGGTCGACCATCTTCCATGAGGAAATCCCCAATTCCTTTCCCCAAGTAATCAAAATCTAATAAAAAGGTCTTGTTGAAGTCAGGGAGAGCCAGAAATGGAGTAGTATAAATATCCTCTTTCAAAGCTTGGAAGGAATGTTTGACTGCTTGAGTCCAACTTAATGCTTTCTTTTTAACGAGCATTGTGATGGGAGCTTCAATTTTTCCATAATTCTTAACAAACTTATGATAATATCCCATCAAACCTAGGAATCACACATACTTTTAAGAGTTTTTTTTCGAGGCCAATCCTTCATAGCTTCAATTTTCTTCAAATCCACCTTGACACCATCCTTGCCAACAATATGTCCTAGGTACTGAACTCTAGAGGCTCCAAAAGCACATTTACACTACTTAAGATAAACTTTGTGGTGAGACAGTAGATAGATAACTTGATCCACATGGGAAATATGGGATTGGAAATTTTTTCTATAGATGAGAATATTATCAAAGAAAAGTAAGACAAAATGACGGAGGCAAGCACATAATACATGATTCATTAGACTTTGAAAAGTGGATGGAGAATTACAAAGACCAAATGGCATAATCAAGAACTTACAGTGACCCTCATGAGTTTTGAATGTAGTCTTTGAAATTTATTCTTCTTTCATACGAATCTAGTGGTAGCTAGAGAAGAGATCAAGTTTGTAAAATATCAAGAACCACTTAATTCATCCAAAAGGTCATCAATGACAAGAATGGAAAATTTGTCTTTGATGGTGAATTTGTTGAGAGATCAAAAATCAGGACAGATGTGCCAAGTACCTTGTTTCTTGAGTACCATGACTACTGGAGAAGAATAGGGACTAGTAGTGGGACGGATGACATGGACATCTATCAATTCTTGAACAATATTCTCAATTTCATTCTTCTGGGTGAATGGATGTGTAGATTTTAACCTTGTACAGTATTTTACTGCAAACAGATTTTCAATAAGAGAACAGAAAAAATACAATGGAAAATACACACATTACATAGATATTTTTCCCCTGGAAACCCAAACCAGGAAAACCAACATATTTTATATCCATTCATAATGATACATTGTTTACAATACAATATACATATAGGATCCAATGACATCCAAAACCATAACCCAATGACCTGGATTATTAAACAACCCTAATACCCTCATCGGAAATAGAAAACCATCGGCAAAAACCATGTACAAAAAAACTGCCCAACAATGGACATGGAAATCGAGGTGACATGAAAAACGAGGAAAAAATGCAACACATTTCCTGAGGAAAAATAAATTTCTTCGGGGGCGTTGCCCCTGAACCCTTGCAATCCCTCAAACCCCCATACACACTCACTGCAACGTAGAAGACACTAGGAATAGTCATGCAAATAATATAACACATACCCAACAGGATGATGATAAGGGAGAACATTTGGAAGAATAATTGCCACACTAGAGGAATAGAATGATCATGGACACCTTGAAAAGGGGTAAGTCCATGGGGGGTTTGAAATAGAGCATGGTATTGGGAGATGACAAATTGGAGGTCAATATGTACAGAGGGTATGTCAACTACCTTGATGAAATGAAGTTGGGAAATAATGGCACAATGACCTTTTTTTAGGATCTTTTCCATTTTGTGGGAGTTGATGATATCTCATGACCTTGATGTGATGCCTTGGAACTGATGTTGTTATCCCTCTTGCTGGAATTGCATGTTTATTTTAAGGAAATCCATGGTGATAGGTTCAAGAGTGCATAACCATTCCACACCTAATACAATGTCATAACCTCACATATCAATAAAAAACATATGAGATTTCAGGTGTTAATGACCAATTTGTAGGCACACATTTTCACAATGCCCTCCACATTTCATGGAACCCCCATTGGAAATCATGATTTGGAAATTATTAACATGAATTATATAGAAATTTACTTCTTGGGAAATGTGGCTATGAATAAAATTAGGGTTGCTTCCACTGTCAACTCGAATGATGACTTTCTAGTTCTTAATGTATCCACTTAAATTGACGGTTTGTGGAGCATAGAAACCCATGAGGCAATTTAGAGAAATTAGTGGTTCAACTTCCCATGGATCAGAGGGATGATTATTATCATCTAGTGGGGATAGCTTGGGTACATGAGAAACATCTGTCTCTTCTTCATAAAATTATTCTTACATAGCCATAAAAATATTATATTCCTTAAACTTGTACCTAAGAAAATAATTGTCATCACAATTATAAAAAAGACACTTAAGTTGGTTTTTATCCATTTCATCCTGAGTTAATTTCTTGATCTTGAGGGGAGTGGCAGGAGGGGCGGTAAGTGTGGTTTTAGGGCGAGAAATAAAAAGGGTTTTTATGGTTTGGGATGAGACAACCTGTTGTGCTTCCTTGATCTATTTTGTAGCTTCCAATCAAGTCTAGGGGTGAGCAATGAGGACACGGGAACAAATTTCATTCTTGATGCCACTGATAATGAATTCCTGGAAAAAACATCTTTCATGCCCTACATTATGAAATCCAATTGCTCAAAGGAAGTTATAAACTCTTCCACTATGCCAACTTGTTTCAACTTAGTCAAACGACCTAAACGATGGGTGTCGGTGTCAAAGCGGTCGTATATCTCTACAAAAACATATATCCATACCACATACCCTTGGTGTTCATTTTTACAACATTGCCAAAATTTCCATCATTCATGATCCAAATGGAGAACATCGTAATAGAGTTTGACCAGCTTATCGGTAATTCCATGCAAACAGAGGTAATGTTCCATCTGAGTCACCCAACCCGTGGGATCTGAGCCATCAAATTTGTTCACATCCACTCCAGGAAGGTGTAGGTCATGCTAAAAGTGATGGAACTGAAATTATGGGAATTGGAGGAAGTCTCACTTTCAAGGTGCAAAGGTTGGTCACATGAGGTAAGGTTTCTAGGAATATTCATTTTGGCACAAAGCTAGGCAGTGAAGGATTCAAGATGGCTTAGAAGATGGAATTCCATGTGGACATAGAGTTCCTATTTCATTTTTTCCACTTTGGCATCTATGTAAAAATGAATGTTGGTATTGATGGTGGAAATATTGGCATTGATTTGTCACACTTCCTTCTGGGTTGTGGAGGAATCATATGACAAGGTATTGAAACATGATTCAAGATATTTGTTGCAAGCATGGGCCATGATGAAAGGGAGAACATGAAAGGGGAGGATGGGTCCAAACAAAAAATCGGTTATGAGTGAAGGGTATCATGACGATTAGGGAGAAGAGGGGAATCTAGCGAGGTAGGTCCCAAATAAGCGGGGAAAAGGGGGTCGAGACCAAAGAGAAAAAAAGTTGGAAATGATAGGTATTATTGTGATCAGAATAAAAAGAGGAATCCAATGGGATAGGTCTCAAATAAGGGTGCGAGAAGGCCCTAGAATTTATTTATTTATTTATTTTTACTCTTGTAGAGTTATACTCTGATTTGAATAATATTGCAATGTCGAAATACCTGAATTCTTAAAATGAAAAAATGTGTAGTAATTTAGCAACCATAATGTAGGAGGCTAGGTTGCATGACAATAGATATAGTTGTTTTGTTTCTATCCTAAAGGTTAGGGTTTTCAGGATTCCTGTAGAAAAAGGTTTTCCCTATGTTATAGCTCTATGATATACATGTGGGGTCAAACAATAATACTCATCCCAATATCTCAGGGCACCCACTAAGTAGGCTAGACCGTACCCTTAGCCATACTACCTCATTACCCAGGTACTAGAGAGTATCTTCTCGAGTGTTGTTCTCATTGGAAGTATAGTATTCAGGTGATCGATTAGTTGATATATAGAGGGTTTCAAGATACCTAGGCCAGTCTGTATACAGGTGTTTTCTGATTCGCTAGCACTCGATAGATAAAAACTTCATTAAAATCCAAAAAACTAATCACTTTATTAGGATTCCATGTTGGTATATTTACATTCTTGTTTGATACTAAATTTGTCTTTATTACTAAATATTGTTTCCAAATCTTCTTCTCCCATGGACATAAACTATTTTAAGAGAACTATGTATCAACGTTGGATAAAAGCTATGAACAAGCTAGCAAAATAAAAAAAGATCATCCACAAGAAACAAAATAGGAAGGACCCTATACAATAGCAAAGAATGTATTGAGATCTATAATTATGTGATCATGCACTAGTACAAACTGGTTAATTTGTTACTAAAACAAGAACTAAAAATCAGATATATATGACTATTTTTTAGTCGAYGACTATTAGCAACAATTTATAAGTCTCTTTTCACCTAACTAACTTTTAGTCGTATCTCGYTTAGTCATTAATTGGAAATTAATGACTAAGMGAGATATGACTAAAAGTTAATTAGGTGAAAAGAGACTATGAATTTATTGMTAATAGTCATAAATATCAGATTTTTAGTTGGTTTTTTAGTAACAAATTACTCATTTTGTACTAGTGAAGTCCAAATTTACACTTGAAGGTGTTGTTGAGAATCATAAATCGCGCTTGGTTGTGAAATGGTTTTCTCAACACGAAGAAATCAAATRCATTGAGTCYCTTTCTCATGTTGCAAATATGAACTCCATTTGACTAATTCTTTCTCYTGTTTCTYGATTTGGATGGAATTTCCATTAGATGGGCATGAATAGTGTCTTTATTTATGGAAAACTATYTGRAGAAATTTTCATGGAACAACCTYGTTGTTTTGTTACACATTTTAACTTGGTATTTTGACTTAAGGAGTCTCTTTATGGTTTGAAGAAAGMTCCTAGATCTTKATATGCTAAGATCGACAGTTTCATTCTTCGTCTTAGTTCCAAACGTTGTGAATTTGATCACAACATATATGTACTCGATACTCATGGAAAMACTYTGATCATTGTTGTATATGTTTATGACCTTGTCATAACCTACAWTAATAYTRATATCATTCTTAGATTGAATAAGMAACTTGTTGACTTCTTTGACATGACAAATATCGGTATTTTGCATTATCTTTTGGGTATTTAGGTATTCCCAATTTCTGATGGTATTTTCATTTCTCAATCTAAATATGTAATGGATATTTTGACTCATTTTAATATGGATGATTGTAATTCCTGTGCTACTCCTCCTCAATTTGGAGTTAAGCTAAGAAAAACTTGTCAAACTTCCAAATTTGATGCTTACCTTTATCAATAATTGGTCGATAGTATCATTTATCTTACTCATAGTCGACATGGAATTTCCTTTGTTGTTAGTGTTATTTCTCGTTTCATGCAAGATTCCTGAAAAATGTTGGTTGTGGAGCCTGATTATCTTCCTGATTCATAGGTTTGTTTCAACCATGCTTGGACCCAATTCCCTAATGGGGGGTGTGGGGGGGATTGCGCCCCACAACTGCTGCCAGGGGGGTCCAGGGGGGGGGGAGAAACAATTTTTGTAGCCCCCCCTGGCAGGGGATTTGGGGGTAGAGCCCCCAAAATGAAATATTGGGAAAATTGTCTTGTAAAATATTGTAATTTCATAGTCAATCTAGACCGTTCATTATAAGGTCGCATATATGATGATAAAAGTTATTTTAAGGATTTTTCCCTAGAAGGAAGCCCTCGTTTATGAGAGAATTGTTGTTACAGGAAAATCCCCCTACGAACAGGTGAATCCCCTCTTGGGATCTTCACTCCTAAGACCAAGAAATAAAGGTGCTAACGTTCATCACTGACATCCCTTTAAACCTAGATAAACTAATATATAGAGAAGAGGAAGAAGATGTACCTTTTTTCGATGTTTGTCCTCGCCCAGTCCAAGTTGAGCTCTGATCTCTAAGCTCTTCAAAGGTCCTATAATCCAATCAAAGAAAAAACATTCTTCCTATACTACTATGATTAGCTTGAAACTAGATCTATCCATTAAAGACAAGTTCATGTAGATAAACATAATATTGAAGGAAACAGGCCAAGCACATATATATTAATGAAAACAAAGTAAATTTCTTACAACTATAGATGTAGATGCATCAGCCTCACCAAGCTCTCTTTTTCCAAACCCTTTGCTCAAATGATCCACAAACAGAATGACTATGATTCATTGATTATCCTCCTTATGAGATCATAAGTTTGATGCCTTCAATGTCTCTATACCATTTCTCATGAGATCATAAGTTTGGTATCTCTCTATTTCTTCATGTACTTTTCATCATGCATGATCCAAGGGATCAAATTTTGCTCAAAATTCAAAGTTCCCAGAATCACTTCAAATCAAATGGGTGCGTAGGCCTCTTCATCACGAACCCAACGCACTTCGAACGAGGTCAAACGGACATCAGATGAGTGAGATATAGCATTATGTTCGATTTGCCAAATAGCCAAAAATTCGCTGACTATACAATTTGTACAGTTCGTACAAGTGATGATGTGGCAGGGCCGTACGTTGACATGGAAGATGATGATGTGGTAGGGCTGTATGCTAACGTGGTAGATGATGATTTGGTAGGTGTTGAGTGGGTAACCGAGGGTCGACGTGGTCGAATCACCTTTCGACACGTGGCATGGTTATTGACCAATATAGTGGTGCCACGTAGCCCAGACATGGGCTGCCACGTGGCACCGTTTTTTGGTTGGAAAAATATAAAATGGAGTCCATGGGGTTCAAACCCTGGACCTCCCCACCACATATGGAAACTACTTGGCAAAGGCCGCCCAACCAGTGCGCCACCACTTATTCCTTGTTATATATGTCATAACATAATTATTTAAGTTTGAATACTTTATACTTTGGGGTGCATTCGGGCTGGGGCTTAGCCCTAGCCCCCGATCGCACTTGCATTGCCATATGACCATACAGTGGGATCCACGACCATGGAAAAGGGCACGGGTTTTAGTTTTCAAACGATTAACACCAAATACGCGCCACTTGTCACACTTGTATGTGCCCGTGGAATGAGCCCCTTTGGTGCGTGGGAGACGTGGCCACATGGCCCCATGTGCCCAACACCTCTGAGGTTAGGGGGCTAGGTTCCCTAACCGTTCTACAGATTCATACATTTTACGGGTATGTGAGGGGCGCTGGGTTTAGGCATGAAAAAATGTGCAGAGGCTAGGTTGGACACATAGAGGTGCATTTTGGCGAACCAGAGACAACAAGTTTGAAGGGGTTTTTGTCTTGCCTATCTTCTTCAATTTTTGGCCAAATCAAGTGCCAAAAAAGCCCAGCTAGGGGTTTTTGGATGTTCTGGATCCATTGGAGCCATCTATTTGGCATTTTGAGCATTGTAAAGCACTGATTTTAGCACTTTGATCAAATAATATAAAATATCCATTGGGAGTTGGACTAGGAGATGTAGCCCAAGAGAGGGGTGAACTCCTTTATCATTTGTTGTGTTATGTGTTTACTGTTCACTGTTATTTTCTAGTTATTATTTGCATCTTAAATGTGAAAGTTTATCTAAAATTTGTGTTTGCAAATTGATCATTTTGCCTAAACACACTTAATTAAAAAAATTGCAAAATATTCAAGATACAAGCCTTCTACATTTTTAGATCAAGTTAGTATCATATCATAGGTTTTTGAAGGTTTGATTATTTGCAAGTGTTTGTTTTCTGATGCTCACAAGGTTGAAGCTCACAAGAGGAGAAGGTCAACTTGTAGAGCCAAGTTCTCAACTTTCAAGAAGAAAGACTATACTATCACCTCAAGCTTCAAGGAGGCATTCACCAAGTATGGCTCATGAAGAGATTCATGAAAATTTTCCTTCAGAAGATGAAGATCTCATAAACTCTTTCATGGATATGAGAGAAATGATGAAAGTCTTGATGGAAGAAATGAATGCAAGGTTGCAAGGTGAAAGCTCCAACCCTTCAAAGGACAAGGGAGACAGTGGTGATAAAACTCCAAAAGGAAATGGAGGGAATGGTGATACTCCACCTCCCTCACCTCCATCTTCCACTTCTTCTACCATTTCACAACCACCTCCAAATTCTCCAAAGGGACATGGTAAAATTCATCCACAAATTCCTTTGTTAAAGATTGATATTAAATTTGAATTGCCAATGTACAATGGTGAGGTAAATGCTAAGAAATTAGATAATTGGATTTGTTAGATTGAAGTGTATTGTAGGATGCAAAGAATTCAAGATGATGAAACTAAGATTCAACTTACTTCTTTAAGATTGGATAGTGCAACACTCATTTGGTGGGAATCCAAGACTCAAGAAGACATGAAGAAACATGGTAAAATTTTATCCTCTTGGAATGATTTCATTGTTGCAATTAAAAAGCAAATTTATCCATTAGCATATATGTAGAAAGCTATTATGGATTGGAAAAAATTTAGACAAGATAAACGGAAAAATGTGCAAAGCTTTACTCAAGAATTCAGGAGAAGAGCTTTGGTTTTGGGAGTAGATTTGTCTTCTCAAGAATCTTTACTCAAATACATTGGAGCTTTACATAGTTACTTGAGACATACAATACTCATGTTTAACCCTTCAAATCTAGATGAAGTTTGTGTTCAGGCAACTCATTTGGAAGCAAGAGGGAGCATTGAAACTCATGAGGGAAACAAGAAGCCTTTCATTCATGGAGACAAGGAAAAGAGGAAGTTCAAGGGAAATGAAAAAAATAATGTTTTTGTTAAGAAAGAGGGAGAAAACTTTACATGCAAACATTGTTCAAAGGATGGCCATGATGAAGAGCATTGTTGGAAACTTCATCTTGAAAAAATACCCAAAAAGTTTGGCAACAAAGGGAAGGCAAAGACTGTTACAACCATACAACATGATTTAGGTTTTGATTCGGGTGATGAAACAAAAATTACAGCCATGGGTTATCAAGGTAAGGGTTCTATTGCAAGTATTAGTTCTTCAAGTATTAGTAATCTCAATGAAACTCAACAAGAAAAAGAAAGAATAGAGATTTTTCACATAAGGGTTGTCTCAAAGCATACCAAGATAGATACTCTTTTTGATACTGGATCTCAAGCAAACCTCATATCCGAAGACACTGTCAAGAAATTAAATTTGGAAACTATTCCACATCCTAAATCATACCCTCTAGGTTGGATATGTGACAATGATAAATTGCAGGTGACAAGGTGTAAACTTAGATTTTCCATCACTGCAAATTTTATAGATGAGGTAGAGCTTGATGTTATTCCCTTGGATATCTATGGTATTGCATTGGGAAGCCCATACTTATATGATAGGAGAGCCATCTTTCATCGTCATGAGAACAAGTATCATTTGTTTAAAAATGGAGTTGACTACATTGTTAGAGCACATACAAAGAAGATGAATTTGTCTCTTGTAAATGCAGGAAAAATGAAAAGATTAGTCAATGCTAGTAAGAATTTTGTCCTCTTGATGATTAAACCCAAAGATAATGTTGAAAAAGAAGTTTTCCAAGGTTGTGATGCAAAGTTGAAATCTGATTTATATGAGGTTGTTAACCAATATGATTAGATGTTTCATGAACCAAAGGGATTACCTCCAAGAAGGGGTATCCAACATGAAACACAATTGCAGCAAGATTATCCTCTTCCAAACATTGGTATGTACAGGATGTTAGTCATGGAGAATGCTGAAATTAAAAAAAAAAAATCCAAGAGTTTCTTGACAAAGGGGTCATCATGCCAAGCACGTCACCATGTGGATCTCCAATTGTTTTAGTGCCAAAAAAAGATGGTACATGGCGCATGTGTATAGATTTCAGGGCCTTGAACAAGATTACGGTAAAGAATCGCTATCTGCTTTCTAGAATTGATGATTTGCTTGATCAATTGAAATATGCTAAGTATTTTACTAAGTTCGATTTGAGAAGCGGATATCATCAGATTAGGATTGTCGAAGGAGACACATGGAAGACAACTTTCAAAACAAAGCAAGGTTTGTTTGAGTGGATGGTAATGCCTTTTGGACTTTGCAATGCTCCTGCTAGTTTCATGAGAGTTATGAATGATGTCTTAAGGCCTTTTCTTGATGATTGTGTTATTGTCTACTTGGATGACATTTTGATTTTTAGCAAGTCTCGTGAAGAGAATGTTATGCATGTAAAGCAAGTTTTAGATGTCTTGAGAAAAGAAAAGTTGTTTTTGAAGATGTCTAAATGTGATTTTGGAAAAACCTCACTTATTTAATTGGGGCATATTGTTGGTGGAGGAGAATTGAAAATTGATCCCTCCAAGGTCAAAGTCATATTGGAGTGGCCCAAGCCCAACAATGTGACAGAGGTATGAAGTTTTTTGGGAGAAGCCCAATATTGGAGAAAGTTTATTGCTAATTTTTCTTCAATTGCAGCTCCATTACATGCAGTGAAAAGTGTCAAGAAAGTTTTCCAATGGGGAGGCAAGCAAAAAAAGGATTTTGATACTTTGAAGGAGAAAATCAGTCCAACCCCAGTTCTTGCACTTCCGAATTTGAGACAACCTTTTCAAATCCAAACTAATGCAAGCAATTACGCAATTGGAGCAGTCTTGTTACAACATGGAAAGCCCATTTGTTTTCATTCTGAAACTTTTAATGGTGTCGTGATTAACTATCCTACTTATGATAAGGATTCATATGCATTGGTGCAAAGTGTGAAAAAATGGAAACATTATTTGTTGGGAAAAGAAACTATCATTCACACAGATCATCAACCATTGCAATACTTACAATCACAAACAAAGATACAACAAGCAAGGCACTTCAGATGGATGGGTTTTCTACAACAATTCCACTTGGTCATAAGGTATAAGAAGGGCATTTATAACAAAGTTGTTGATATGCTTTCAAGGCCTATTATTAGTGCTGCAGTTATTCTTAAGCATAATCCTATCATGCATGAGAGCTATGTTGAACAATATGCTTTAGATGTTGATTTTAAAGAAGTATATGCAAATTTATGTCATTCTAACCATGTTGAGGAATTGGATTACCATGTGCATGATAATATTTTGTATCATCTTGGCAGGCTATGTATTCCACGGGGTGAAAGAATCAACATTATAAGAGAAGCTCATTCTTCTCTTATTGCTGGTCACTTTGGTGTAGGCAAGACGGTGGATAATTTGCAAAGGTATTTATATTGGCCTAAAATGAATGAAAGTGTTTCAATATATGTTAGAGGATGTTCGTTATGTGCTACAAGCAAGCCTAAAAATAGAAAGTTGGGTTTGTATACTCCACTTCTGGTTCCTTCTCGTCCTTGGGAATGCATTTCCATGGACTTTGTAGGAGGTATACCTATGTCTAAAAAAAATCATGATTATCTTTATGTTGTGGTTGATCGTTTCAGCAAAATGTGTATTTTGATGCCTTGTAAGAAGCAGGTTACAGCTGAGCAAATGGCACAAATGTTCTTTCAACATGTTTGGGTACATTTTGGGTTGCCTAAATCCATTATTTATGATCGATATTCTCTATTTATTGGGAAATTTTGGTCAAGTTTATGGGCACTCATGGACACCAAACTAAAAAAAAGCATAGCTTTTCATCCACAAACCGATGGTCAAACAGAAGTGGTTAATAGAACAATGTTGCATCTTCTTCATTTTTATTGCAGCAAGAATCCTAAACTTTGGGATGAGCATTTACACTACATTCAGCATGCTTACAACCGGGCTAAGCACTCTTCAACTCAAACATCACCATTTGAAGCATGTTTTGGCTATTTTCCCAAATCTCCTTTAGATTTTATCTTTGGGAAAGATATTTCCATTGATGGTCAATATGACATTGATAGGGAAGAAAAGTTCATTGAACAAATTCAGTTGATACATCAAATGGTACAAGAACAGTTGGAAAAGAGTCAAGCCAAGTACAAGACAAGACATGACAAGCATCGTGTTGATCACAGTTTCCAAGTTGGATATGAAGTTTGGCTTTAAATTAGCAAGGAGAGGCTTAAAGGAGAAGGTAAAAAACTAAAACCAATTAGATATGGTCCTTTCAAGGTTCTTGAAAAGATTGGTAACAATGCCTTCCGTTTGGATTTGCCTCCTTATATGAAAATGTATGCAGTCGTCAATGTTGAGAATTTGAAATTGTATGAGCCTCCTTTGATTGATGATCAAGGAGAGCATGTTCAGATTCCTTCTATAGATGATTTCTCACCGGAATATATTACATAACTGCATGAAGACACAATCATTGACAAGAGGATGAGAACTTCAAAATGGGGAAATGTAGAATATCTTCGAATTGGTCTTAAAGACACAAATCCAAGCAAGGCCAAGTGGATTGAAGTTGGAAAGGGTAGGGAACTATACCCTCATCTTCAGATAGATTGAAAATAGTCTTTTGGAGGTCCAAAAGCTTTCTAATTGGGAGGTGTGATCTATTGGATCAAATTTTGCTCAAAATTAAAAGTGATTAGAATTGCTTCAAATTGAACAGGTGTGTAGGCCTCATCATCACGAACCCAACGCACTTCGAACAAGGTCAAACAGACATTGGATGAGTGAGATATCGCGTTCTGTTCGATTTTCCAAATAGACAAAAATTTGCTGACTGTATAGTCCATACAGTCCGTACAAGTGATGATGTGGTAGGGCCATACGCTGATGTGGTAGATGATGATGTGGTAGGGCCGTACACTGGTGTGGTAGATGATGATGTGGCAGGTGTTGAGTGGGCAGATGAGGGTCGATTTGGTCGAATCACCTTTCGACACGTGGCATGGTTATTGACCAATATAGTGGTGCCACTTGTGTTACACATTATTTTCGTCATCCCTATGACTGTTAATGATGTAAACCTATCTGTTGCCTTCAGAGGGGTCAGTGGCCTGAGTTCCTGAAGAGAGAAGGGAGAAGAACTTTTCCAGAGAAAAGAAGTTGCATTTTCCTTTGTAAAAGCCCTGTTAAAAAGGAAGTTCGCAGGTTGCTATATAGGCAGGGTGTGAGAATGCCTGATTCTCACAGGTTGCACCATAGCTAGGGTACGAGATGTTCACAGGTTGATCTATAGGTAGGGTGAGAGAATGCCTACACGTGGGAAAAACAAGCGTTTTCTTGAATCTTCTAGAAGGAGAAACTTCTATGGTGAGGTGGCATCCGAATGGTTTGGATCTTACTC
>JZKD02S0314199.1:0-19654 GCA_000966675.3 Picea glauca
GATTAACCTAATAATAAAAATAATAATAATGACATGATTAATCCACAATGGGGATTTAATCCAATAACAAAATAATAAGAATGCTCTTCGCAGTTACATTATTTCAACAAGTACTACCATAAATGGTATAATCCTAGAGAGAACATGAGTATGATCCTATTGGAACAACTTTTGTTACGGACCTCTGGTTAGTTGTCAATGTTCTAGTGTTATTAGAACAAATCATAGTGGTATAGCCTAAAGTCTCTACACTTGGTAATTTTCTCACAATAACATTCATATCTTTCTAGTGCCAAGAGGCAAGCATGTTGGAATAACTACAGGTGAATCTTGGGAATCACAACCACAACTAAGGCTACCGCAATCTTGAAGTAATAAGTGCACATTTCAAATAAAAACTTGAAATTTTGTGGCCATTCACTTACATACTCCCAAGTAAGGAAACACTTTACATTGATAATCTAGACCAACACACAGATGACTCCAATAATGGAAGTCAGAACCTCGCAAATTCATTTAACTTTTTCTTCAATTGTGTATCTTCATCATGTTGTGAAGTTTCATGGATCTGAGAACGAACCTTGTCTATCTTTATATACATTACTGTGGCCATTACAAGATAGATGCATGTACCTTTGACAACCATTGTTCTAGCAAAAACCACTAACTTGTGATGTTGGAATTTAGTCTTGTGAGACTTTTGAAAATCATTAGAAACTAATTCTGGGCTACTTGGCGTGACATTTTCACATCCATTTTCCTCATTATCTTCATGTCCAATGGGCGGTTTAATCACACTTAGTGCATTTTGCTAGAGCTTCACCTCCTCCCCATTTGTCAGCGCAACCATCGAGGCCCATGGCCTTTTGACCATGCCACAAAACCTAACCAGAATGGTTTTCGTTTGATTATTTCCAGTCACCATAACTTTTGGATGCCTTGGAAACATGGTCAACTCTTCCTCCCGACTCTCTTCATGACACATAGAGCCCACTCCTGGTGGAAAACCTGTGGACTCTAGCATTTGCATTAGTCACCCGAAACTCGAACCCTGGACCCTCAATTTCAACACAAAATTATTTTTCTCAAAAAAACACAGAGGAGGCGAGACATTTGATCCTGTCACATGCAACAACATAAGAAGATCCGACACCTTCTACTTGTGATCCTATAGTAAATTGGCATTCAAAATGAAAATCCCAAAAGCAGGGCCGATGAAGGTAATGCAAGTGACATTTCTATTTAAACGAGACATAGCTGTTGCGGCTGAGTGTGAATTCAGTCTAGTCCCCCTAAGTCAAACTTCAGGAATCGATCTGCGCGCTCGAAATTGCTTGAAAATCAGCCAATCATCTAACTTCGACCTAGGGTTTGATGTACACCCAGATAGCTTGGGGAGCCCACAACAAAAGATTTTTGATCTTCCTCCTCTCACCACCTCTACAGGACATAGACCCCCACATTTGCCATTCATCAGTGCATACGACACAAAGGTTGAGCTTTCAATTCATAGAAATAACTTAATCCATACTGTATGACAATTCAAAGAACCCCTACTCTCTCTTACTCTTATCATTTACCACCACGAGAATATGTAATACATAGTCTCTCTCATTCTTCAACTGTGGAGGAGTTCTTGGAGAAGAACTCTTCACACAAGCCTCTTGGCTTTGATACCATATCAGAAAATAAGAAAAGAGATGCCACAACAAAACTATGTTGATTGTTCTATTCGCCAATGTAATTGTACACACATAAATACATGAAGGCTTTGCCTAAAGTTAGACAGACTACCTTATCACAATCATGATTCATAACTAGTTGAGAGAATATTTCAACCACACAATAAACTAGGAGCTTTTTTAGCTATCATTCAACAACTTCTTGAAACCATTCAAGAAGGCTATTCACATAGAAACATTTTCTACTTGACATTAATCAATACAATAACAAACTATGTGACTAAATACTAACACACAAGACAAGTATGAGTTAACTATTCTAATATATTTGAATTATTGCCACGTTACTAAAAACTGTGCACAATTTATCGTTTTGGTGGATATATTGCAATTTGTTGCGATAAATCCTATAAACTAACCTGCTCCATGTGCAAGGACATGAACACCTGGACATCCATCACAAAAAGAGTTGATTAAATTACTATAAACAAGTCCACTCATGTTCCTTGCATTACAAAAGAGAGTTGGTCATATTACTATAAGTAACACTGTTTAACAGGAAGAGTCATGCTCCTAAGTACCCACAACAAAAGGACATCTTTTCTTGTAATACCAACATCACTACACTGTTGTCAATGGCCAATGTTTATTCAACTTTTAAGTTTTAACCCTTAAACATCTGAAACTTAAGAGGTCCTCCTATTAGTTCCCATCCATACAATAGAACTTTTCAAAAAAGAGCAAAGTATCCTTGTAACCATCATAATAGTTGCCTTTTATTTTATTTAGCTTATGACATTTTTGTTCAAAACTTGCCAATGAAAATATACAATGGACTTGAAATTTGAACCTGTAACACCTTGAATGTCCACGTTCAGATGAATCCAGTCTCACTGTAATTGGATCTCAGAATATTCATATATGTGTAATTTAGTGAACTCTACTAGTTTTAGCAAGGTCTTAGGACTGGGTAGAAACCCTAACTTGTATGGATTGTAATTCCTAGCTAGAATTTTGACTAGAGATTTGGAGGTCCCCAACAAAATTTATGGCTCCAATAGTAAAGGGTGTTGATATTATGGTAGCTGCAGGAGGTATTAACCTCCACGTGTAACCTTTGACGAGACTAGAATATTCTGGGAAGCAAGAGAAACCCTAAAGCTTTGGTTAATAATCCTAGAAGACAAGTCAGCTTAATAGAATAAATTAATATTGAGTTACTAGCCCCCAGGAAGAGAAGTCGGCCCAGTCAGTTAAGAATCAAGATGGAGCAGTATAAATAAAGGGAGCTAGATCTCATTTGTCACTCACTCACTCACAACTGCATAAGGACAAGAAGTGCTTATGAGTGAAGGAGAACTGCAACTGCTGCAGTAGTCTTGGGTTATTGGTTTGGACTTTCGGCTTGATCTTTGGTTATCCTTGCTTGGTGCGCTAGCCTTGGTTGGCTATTGGTCTGCTACCTGAATTATTCTGTTTGTCAAGGTTTAAGGTGCTCGGGGGTGGCCTTTGCGCCTATGGTTGGGTGACAATATTGCTATATTGTCTATGGTGAAACAAGCACACCCATTTTTCTAACAAAGGGTACTCCTTGTAGGTGCCAAACATAGAATTACTTTCTTTAATACCACTTATTATACCCAAAATAAAGCATAAACTAATATTTTTTTTTTACAAAAACTGGGAAATTTGTATTATCAAAAAGGCGCGGTTGAAATCACCGAGGAGTTACAAAGTCCTTCAAAATTCAGGCCAATTGAGGGCCTCAATTAAACCACTATTACAAGCTACTAATGACTGTTTCAAATACTCAAACAAAAACTTCACATAAAACAACCTTACTGAATACACTCGGAAAAAAACTCCGAGGATAAAAGTGAAGACACACTGCATCTAAATTAACCTGACAGGGAGGAGCTCGCTGATTTGGCTGACTTACAGGCCTGACTTCGAGTTACCATTGGTTGAGATGTGGCATGTGATGTCTTCTTCTTTCTTACTATTGTCCAACTTTCATTTGCAGATGTTGAGGTACTTGTGATGCGTGAATTTCCTGGATTGTCTTGATCTGAAGCTTCAATTTTTTCTTCATCCAATACCCCAACATCATCAGCCGAATCTGCCCAACAAGCTGATGGTTGAGGAGAAGACTAGACTCGAGGTCTCGCATTTGAAACCTGAGGGGAAGACGCCTCATTATCCGACTTCTGATTGGATTCTCGACTCATGACTAACGATAACGGAGTTGGTTGAGAGAACATAAACTAATATTACAACATGAAATACCCAAGATAATAGAAATATCATGACATATGCAAAAATATAATGTTACTATTCAATGGAATAGTGAAAAGTGTTATAAATAATTAAGAAAAATACATAAAATAGTGAAAAACAATGTGTCCAGCGAGATGGTGCACATTGTTTGCCCTAGGAATGTAAATGGGGGTACCCTGCCAGCCAAAGTATGTATTATACACCTTAGGGTTGAAAACTATGTTGCACGAGCTTTTAGAATGTGGGTACGTTGGGTACGCTTGTACGAATATCTGGTACAACTAGAAACTTCACTCAAATTTGTAGGAAACGACAAGTTGGGAGTGGCAATAATATATTTAAAAAATAAAGAAAATTTTCAAAATTGAGATAGAATATAATTGATTAATTTTAGTCTTTTAAGCCCCTAGTAGTGGTCATGGTTTCAATCCTTGTAAATTCTCACACCCATATGTCCATGTTTAGATATACATAGATTGGGTTTATGTGACATTCAATCAACCATTATATAACTATGCATGATTATATATAATATATATTTAATGCTATGATCTGTTTTGTAAAGTCGACCTACCACTTCATCCCACTTTGAGTTTGTTAAACCGATTATTGATAATAGTGCCAATGCCCATTATTGCTCCCAAGAGTGGTTAGTACTTGGGTGCCTCTACCTTTTATTAGATGGTTACCATTGCTTATTTCTTATGTGAATGAATTGGTTGTTTCAACTAACATCAAACTTTTAGTCTTTGATATTTTGAACTTGATATTGTTTATGATCCAAAATTCCTATCTCAATCAATAGGAATAATGTTTAAGACATGAATTAGAGTTGTTCAATATCTTAGTACTAGTGTAGAAAGATCTGTATTTACTCACAAAAGGACTCTTTAGTACTAGTGTAGAAAGATCCATATTTATTCACATAAGGACACTGGTAGCCTATATTTTGAGTGTGAATAGATCTAAATAGTTAAGAGGGGCAAGCCCTCTTAATTTCAAAAGTGACATGATTGTTAGATTCAATTGGTTTTTTAATTTTGGCGTTGTTTTGGCATGAGAAACAACAATGATTCAATTGAATTTTGGCACTTTTTCTTAGGATTTTGGGCTCCAAATGGTCGGGAGCTTGTAGAAGCTCCCCACATGTCAGGAGCTTCTGGAAGCTCCTAAACAAATAGGGAGCTTCCCCCCAAAACGGAGTGCCCAAATCAAGCTCCCAAAAAGTTTCCAAGCTCCCAAAGAAGCTCCCAACAAAAAAAGAGCATTTTCGAGAAACTCCACAGCTCCTAAGAGTGGGGATACATTGGGTAAGGGCTCCCCAACTCCCAAGAATGGTACCTGTGCTACTATGGTTGAAAATCTCGAAAGTTGAAGATAGGATATTGATTTATGATGATGAATGGTGACTTACAATGACCTAATTATCTCTTATTTATAGTAGACATGAGTACTAACCCTAGAGATCATGGCCAACATGCCCAAACATAATAAAATAGTATTAGGGGCGTCTAACAATATGGCTGGCCACTTAAAATGACTTTAATGACCCATTATATTAACTTATATAACTCACTACCTCCTATAGACATGTAGAACCCAATGGAGGAGTCATGTCCAATGATCAACATGTAGTATATTGAGATAGGGGCACAACATACTCTCCTTCCTCAAGATCTTTGCCCTTGAAGCATTTAGATGATACCAAGTAGTAGGATCTTTGTGGTTGCTCATGTGGTTTTGGTTGTTTTGCTGATTGCTTTTCCAGTTGCTAGGGAAGACAAGTGTGAACATGATATGTACAAATGAGGCAAATGTTTAATATGGTTTAGATTAGCTGTCCCCAAAGTTCAAACCCATAAAACATGGGAGCACAATCCCAACTATTGACCACCAATGTGGGATATAACCACTCACTAAGGGTGAATCATAAAAGACTAAAGGCCATTAGGGCCACAGATCAAGATTAGCCAACATATCTTCAACATCCCCCCTTATGATTGACTTGGGGACACAAATAGGGAAAGTTTTCATTATTGGTTGGCGCATTATTTGTAATTGTACCCTTTGTCTCCTATATATACCAAGGAGATGTTTAAATTTGTTCAGAAATTCACTAAATTATACCCAGATTTCAGCCTCCAATTAAGTCATAACAGCCAAGCATTAAATCTTTTACTAGCTGCACTTAATGAGCAGAAACACTAAATAATGTAGTTCTGAAACTAAATCTGCAGCGGAATCATTTACTAACTGTGGACAAAATATCCAATATGCACCATGAAAAATTCTGGGTAAAACCCAAGAAGAATAGCACAGAAAAAAATGACAGAATTGAGGAGAAAGTTTCTTATTCAGCTTTAGGAAAATTTCTGAGTTACAACAACAGCTTTAAATCAGCATTAATCATTTGTACTTTCACTCTTACTGAACAAAAACATCATATAAATCCATAGTAACACAGTCTGAAATCAAAAACTGATTTCGTGTACAATCTGTACGGACTGTACAGCCACCAATATCAGAAATATGCCTCGGTTTTTGTGCCCAGAAAAAGGTACAGATCCATACCTTGCTGTATGGATTTATTTGCTGCAGTAATACACCTCGAAATTCGTGCCAATAAACAGCAGAAATTTCTGTGCTAACTGTAGCTGCAAAACCCAGCATAAAATGCTGTACGGCCTCCTCCAATCTGTACTGTACGGATTCTTAGCTGTACGGCCTCCTCTTTAATGCTGAAACTGTCTAGAAGTGCGTGCCAATCCTCCTAGGGTTGTGTGCCAACTTCTGGCTGCTGAAACTCTTTCCCTCCAAGCAAAGAAACTTCCCTCAAGCTCTCCTCAAAAAGTGCGCCCTCCTTCTCCTAATGAGCTGCCTTTAAGCAATTTCGAAATGTAACTCCTCGAACTCTTGATCTCCCTCAAGTGACTCTTCACTTATCCTTGAGATCAACGGTCACGATTTAATCATTCGTTGAGATCACTTTAATTAATAAAGTGACCCATAACATCATAAAGTCACTTTTACATTTCGAAATTAAAAGACTCAAGTTTATAAAATCACTTTATAAAGTCACTAGGAGAAAATTTGCTTGGTCACTTCCGCATGCTGAGCGCTGCCAATGCAGAAGTACGTCCAAGCTACCAAATCTCAACAGGAGATCTACTTCTAGGGATCATCAAGGGTTATTTGTAAACATAAGGTGTAAAGGAGGTTGCTTATTTAGCTATTTGGTCCATAACCTTTCACCTAGTAATATTCTATCCCAAGTTTCAATATGCCAAACACACATTACAATAATCTCCCCTTAATGTTTAATTGGGTAGGAAATATAATAATGACCAATGCTGACAACAACCGGACCGTGATGAGTTACAGATAAGTTCTCTATGGAGAGTCCATCTGCAGAACTGTAGCCTCCACAAAAATGTTTACATGAATTTCTTTGGTGTTGATGACATAAGCAAAGAGTCTTGCTTCAAAAGTAGAGCATCCAAAAACATTGTCACACATAGCTCTTCGGCATTGGTGACACAAATACAAGAAAATTCACATCCAAGTGTAGAAGGGCAAATGCATGAGCAGTCAGAGTGGGAAACTCAAATCCCACAATGCTGTCAAAGAACAATCTCCATAACAATGACATAGATGACAAAGAGGCTCATGAACATATGCTTATAACTGTTAATAAGTAAGCCAAGAACTGGACCATGCTTTAATGATCAATAAGCAAACCAAGAATTGGATCATTCTCTCTTGATGGTAAATAAGCAAACCAAGAATTGGATCATGCTCTCTTGACCGTCAATAAGCAAACCAAGAGCCTAATCATGCTTTGACGATGGTTAATAGGCTGTACAAGTGCTTCAAACACCACATGCAACAAGATGGTCTACCCATCATAAAAAGCACACGTGCCAAACAAGCAACAAATAAAGGCACCATCAAAGTTGTCAAACAGTAGACTGCTACAATGGTCAATCAATCAAAGAGAGCAATGAAAGCTATACGACTATACAATCAATGAGACTACTTGATATGAAGTCCGCAAATAAGTGCTCAAATGCTGTCATGACCAATTATTAATCAAACCACAATAAGTCCTAGTAGTAGGCACTGATCCAAGATTTTGCCTTTTATACCTCTTCACTAAAGATCTGTAAGAACTGCTAGCATACCAATAGGAATTTAGGTACCTAGATGGAGAGAGAAAATTCCTTTGATCACAATGATTAGGATACCTATATGGTTGAGATGTGGATGGTGAAAAATCCAGTGTCGATTGATCAAAAAGTGTAGGATGTGGTTCTTGCACATCAATAGTAGAAGAATCATCTAAAGTGACATATTCAAGCTCCAACATATCATCACTACACAAATCAGTAGATGGTGCAGGAGCTAGTTCCTACAAAACAATAGTAGCAAAAGATGCAAGATCTGGTTCCTGCAAAATAATTGTACATGGATCAAGGTGACTTGCTTCTAGCAATGAAGTCTCAAAATATCCAAGGCCTGCTCTCGTTCGTCTCATCTCACACTCAATAGGAGAGATAATGCCTTGTCCATATTTACCAAGCCCACCATTAGAATAACCCATTTGACGAAATACTCTGGAATCAATGCCTCTAGTACGCTTCTCGAAATTGAGGGATGACTGTCCTTCAGTAGCCAACAATGCATGAGAGGAAGTGGCATCAAAAGAGGTTGGAAAATCCTGTTGCAAAGTATGAAGATCTTCCTTGACCCATACTTCAAAATCATCAATACCAAGAGAAAAATTCTCACGAGTAGGCACAAGTACAGGAGGAGATGCATTAACATAAGCAAGAAGTTTTTGTGAGAAGCACTGGACATCCTCTTCCAAAGAGTCAAGCAATTCCTCCTCTGTTAATTCATTCAAGAGTGCTTGAACAAGCATAATTTATTCGAGTGCTTGAACAAGCATCAATATTCGACTCTTGTATCTCATTTATATGAAATGTCCAATTCTCAACTAGTTCATCATACTTCATAAAAGTAGACAAAACAAAAGTTTATAGTTTACTATTGCAATCCTACAAATGACCTTTAGTACTTAATTCACTTGGTTTTACAAGGTCTCATCTGAGGTCGCTGAAAGTTTGGATGGATTTGTCATTTTCGTCTAACTGAGGAAGGAGCAGATCATACTCATGCTTCAAGACATGATACTTGTCAAAGAGATGGACATTATCATTTTGAAGTGGAATGACCACCCCCTCACAAATCTGGGCAACAGAATCCTGGATAAATTGATCTTATCTTGAAGTTGGACATTAATTTTTATCAGTGAACCAATCTGCGTCTTAAGACCTTTATTAAGATTTTACAGCTGGGTAATAGTATCCTGCTGACTGGCATTGATATCCTATAGAGAAGCAACTTCATTACGAAGGTGAGTATTAGAGTTCTGCAATAGAGAAACTGGTTTATTAAGTTTGGCAATGGTGTCCTGCATGGAAGCAACCTTCTCCCTCAAATGAGCAAGTCTTCTGTTTCATCATCAAAGTTGTCCATGGCAAAAAAAGTTATTATGCAATATTCAATATGGTGGGCAAAAGTGCAGAATGTCTGGGTGGGGTGCACGTAGTACAAAGGACCCCCTGAAAAGAAATAGCAGCAAATAATTTTGTTAACAACAAATGGTAATAGTTCCCCCTCAAAAAGCTACCCTTCATATATCTATGGAACACAAACCTGGAGATACTTGACTGAAAGTCAAAGAACAGTTGGAAGAAGCCCTACTGTGTTGTAATAACAAGCCACACTTATGTGGCAATTGGCTGCCCATGCACAGAGAAATTTCAGTCCTAGAAGAAGTTAGAACCCACAAATATGTTTGTGAAAGAGAGCTCGGGGTTGGCCCTGGGATGAACCAATTCTGCAATTATGGGCTGAAACACGTGCCCTGGTGCTGAATATGAGGGTTTTTACAGTCTGAAAACCATTCACCAGAACCATACACTGAAAACTGTGCCAAGCAGGTTGGAAATATAGCCTGAAACCCAAGATATCAGTGAAAAATTCCTCCAAGCAGCAAGAAAATCAGTCACATGCATGTGATGTATCTGTACCACTAACACAGCGGAAGATGACAGTGCCAAAAATCCTTTGAAAAAACATGCCCTATGCACACAAAAATAGATCTACTGAAACCCTAGGTTTTCTGGTCAGATTTAGGGCACGTGGGCAGAAACAGTGAAAATGCTGCGGAGAGGCTAAAACAAGGCCAAAATATTTGTGTTAAAATATCAGCTGAAAACCAGGCTGAAAAATGAACCCTGCGAGCAGAATTTTCCCCTGCAACAGCATCATAGTTCCAAATTTCCATGGAGAAAGAGGAGTTTTCGGGAAAGAGCACATAGAAATGAATTTTTTTTACCTGTTGCAGCTCACAGAAACAATGGAAAAAGACCCAAAAATTCATGCCCTAAAACAGGTCTGTGAAGAATCTCGGACAATTTTTCTTTAGCAGCTCAAAGATAGAAAACCTTAGTTCAATTTGAAATCCTAGATCCGAAGCAAACTGCAGAAAACAAACAGCAGTGTGAACAAACTCAGAGGTGCAAAATCCCTGACCTGAAATGTACTGTATTTAAACTCAGATTGAAATCCTCCTTTTCTCGGAACAGATTTCAGAAATCAATAGTTATTCATGTCCTCTTTGGATGGGTAAAAATAATTTGATCTCCGCTGTGAGCTTGAACATAAGTGGTCAGCACCATAGTTTTTAAACTCATACTCAGACATCGACTCAGTCACCTATCAACTCGGACATCGACTTGGAGTCAGATTGACTCGGACCAATCTGATTTCAATGACTCAGTTCATTAAAAAATACATTAAATAATTAAATTTTAATGAAAAAAATTATTTTAAAGATTTCAAACCATGACTCCAAACCATTAGAGACAAAATATGCAAATTTTGCTCATCTATATACCATGTAAGGGTGTATATATCAAAATGGCACCAAGTGTAATACATAATCAGTGAGGCTTTAAATGTCCTCTAGAGTCCATAAAACATGCTACAACTACAAGCTATTGGTCTACTACATATCATTGATCAACATGATCAATCATCAAACTCATCACCACTGCTAGAAATGGGATCACCAGCAGCAGCTACACTTTGCAGCTACAGCATTGGCTCTCCGAGTCTCTACCTTGAATACTTTGAGAGAGACTGCTACTCAAATGGGCTCTAGGGGACCCAATAAGATATTACTCTCAGATCACCACTTCCAGCTGAACCGCATATAAAAGGTACAGCATGTGGCCTTATAAAGCAGGCACTGTTGCTGTTATAGTCATAGATTGCAGGCATGACGAATGATGAAGGCTGTCAGTTATATTGCATGATGGCAACAGCGATAGTTGTATGGCCTTAGGAGCTGATCTGTAGTTTGTATTTTGTACCTTATCTGATGGACTGCTTGTATTTTGAATGCAGCATGTTCTGCTTAGAACAGAGATTACTAGTTTTATAATTTATTCATGAAAGAATACTTTTACTCCCTTAGGATCTAATTGGTATCTGTGTGTTGAACAGTACTTGATGACAACACATTGTATTTTTGCTTGCATCACTTTAGGTTTAGAATAGGCATGCCTTTTGCACTGTCCCACTGCTGTTTCCAGCATCCTTGTATGTGATTTTTCTCAAAACCCAGTACACTTTAAACCAATTAATTTACTTTTAACTGATTATTCAGGGTTTTCTTCACAATAAAATAAATACACAGCAGAAAATAAATGTCCAGGAACTGAAAGTAAAGTAGACAGCAATCACATCTCAAATACACACTTATTTTTGGACTATAGTCCCCGGAAAAACCCAAGGTGGGAAAACCGGTGCATCAGATCTGAGATTTTATTATTATTCAACAAGGAAATATAGAGTTTTCTTACAGTACAAATCGGCCCAGACAAACACCAAGTAAAATGCTCAGCCAAACTCTTCCCCAACAGTTGTACGGCCCCTCTTTGCAAATCCCTGAATCAAAACGTGCCTGATGAGACTCCTGCGTAAGCCTCTGCGCAATATCGTACGATTGTCTGCGTGGGTGCTGCATCACTTGGTACGCCGGCCCTCAGATCTGAGATAAAGTCCTCTGCAAATGCAAGTCCTCTGCAAATGCTGAAGATGTGTGTCATCTGTCTCCTTGCAAACCTTCACACTCAAATATGCAATCAATCTCTCTGTAGATCGATCTCTCCTTCTCCTTGTGCCCCCTCTTAGCCCAGTCAATCTCGTTATTCTTCATTGAGCAAGTGAAACCCTAATCTCCAAAAGGATTGAGGGCTGAGATCAACCCTCACCCACATGATGAGATCAATGGTCAAGATTAAAAGACCACAACTTAAATTATTTTTCACTTTAATTTTAGAAAAAGTACTCAATAAAGTCAACTGAAGATTATAACATATCAATAGTTCTTTTCCTAAGTTAGACTTAGGAAAATATTTAATGAATTGACTTAGCCTAAGTTTCATTGTCCTCCATCATTCTAGGATGCTGTAATGATGATGGAAGACCTTCCTTGCTACAATCTCAACACTCCCTCTTAGTGAGGAAGGGATTCTTTCTCAATCTCATTTGATCTCTGAACTTCTCGAACTTCTGTCTGCCCAGTGCCTTGGTAAAGATGTCTTCCATTTGCTCATCAATCTGTATGTAATCAAGCATCGCGGCTTCTCTCTGTACACAATCTTGGATGAAGTGATACCTGATATCGATGTGCTTGCTACAATCATGAAACATTGGATTCTTAGAGAGCTTGATGCAACTTTGGTTGTCACAGTGAATCAAAATAGCTTCTAGCTCTTTCCTGAACAAGCCTAAAAGTAACTTCCTCAGCCACAGTGCCTCACATGCTCCCAAACTGGCTGCCATGTACTCTGCCTCGGCAGAGCATAATGCCATTGATTTCTGTTTCCTGCTGAACCAAGAAATAATGCCTGATCCAATGCTGAAGCAACAACCTGAAGTACTCTTTTTGTCCTCTGCACATTCTGCCCAATCAACATCTGTACAACCTGCTAATGTCACTCCACCACTGTGCTCATACAATAGCCCGCACTCCACTGTCCGTCCGAGATAGCGAAGCAATGCTTCGCAACAATCCAATGTAATCTTCGACTGTCCATCGTGAACTGACTCAAAGAGTTTACTGCAAAGCTGATATCTGGTCGAGTATTGACCAAATACATGAGCGATCCAATCAATTGACGATAGACAGTGGGGTCTACTGTCTTCGAATCTGATGCATCAATCTTCCTCCAGTTTGTAACCAGAGGTGTGGACATGGGCCTATAGTCCATCATCCTGAACCTGTGCAAAATCTCTACTGCAAACTTCCCCTGTCCTAGGAAGAAGCGCCCATCCATCTGCCAAACCTCCAACCCTAGAAAATAGTGCATCAACCCAAGGTCTTTCATTTCAAATTTTGCTGTAGGGTTGACCTTGCAATCTGCTATCAACTGCTCATCTCCAGTGAGAAATAGGTCATCTACATAAAACACCAGTATAAGAGGCTTCTCTCCTGTAAGAAAGTACAAGTTTGAATCTGCCTCGCTTCGTTGGAAGCTCATCTCTCTCAAGTAGCTGTCAATCCTCGAGTACCATGCCCGAGGTGCCTGCTTGAGCCCATACAAGGCTCTCCCTTGTCCGCACACATGCGTCTCTCTGCTGCCAACCTCAAATCCCTCAGGATGCTCAACATATACCTCCTCTTCAACAACTCCATTGAGGAAGGCGGTTTTCATGTCCATCTGATGAACGCTCCAACCCTTCTCTGCTGCCAATGAAATGACTGCTCGGATTGAAGAATACCTGGCCACATGAGCGAAAGTCTCCTCATAGTCAACTCCCTCTCGTTGTGAAAACCCCTTGGCCATGAAGCGGGCTTTGTACTTGTCCACGCTTCCATCTGCTGCATGCTTAACTTTGTAGATCCACTTGGATCCAACCACCTTTTTATCCTCTGGCCTTGAAACTACCTCCCATACATCATTTTTCATAATGGAGGCATATTCTTCTATCATGGCCTCCTGTCACACCTTATGCCGTGCAACACTCTTATAACTGGAAGGCTCAACATCAATGAGCCGAGTCATCAATGCCATATATCCAAGTCTCTTTGGTGGTTTGCTTCGTCTAAATTCTCTCTTTGGAAGCCCTGCCAACCTAGAATCACTGACTGTGGACTTGTACCACTTAGGCCGTGGCCTAGTAATTTGCTCTGGGGGAACTGCATCATGTTGCTCCTCCTCATCATTAACTTGCTCTTGATGATCCTGTTCAACGGTCTCCCTCTGAACATTTGTATCCTGTGTCTGCTTCTATGATCCTATCTTTTGACTCTGTGCTGCCTGCTCCTGGACTCCTGTGCTCTGTCCTTGCTGGTTCTCTACACTTGCTGGCAAATCCTTCGATCTCCTCAATGCATGTTCCTCCTCGAACTGCACATCTCTACACACAATAACCTTCCTGCGTGCAGGTACATAGATCCTGTAGGCTTTGGAAGCCTCACTGTAACAAACAAGTAACCCCTTCACTGCTGTAGGGTCCAACTTTGTCTTCTTCTCTAAAGGGACATGACAGTAACATGCACTGGCCCAGATGCGAATATGACTCACATCTGGCCTAGTACCTGAAAATGTCTCCTCAGGTGTCCGCTTCCCCAAAACTGTGTGGGGACTCCTATTCTGCAAATATACTGCAACACGGCTTGCCTCTACCCATAAGAACAATGGCAATCCCTGATCATGAATCATAGCTCGTGCTGCTCCAACCACAATCCTGTTCTTTCTCTCGGCCACTCCATTCTGTTGAGGATTGTAAGGAACTGTGAGTTCCTTCTTAATCCCCATTGCTCTGCAATAATCCTCGAACTCCTTGGAGGTGTACTCTCCCCCATTATCTGATCTTAAGACCCGAATCTTCCTCCTAGTCCGGTTTTCTACCAGAGATCTAAACTCCTGAAACCTCCCAAAGACCTCATCCTTGGTCTTTAGAAAGTAAATCCAAGTCTTCTTGGAGTAGTCATCAATAAACAAGACAAAGTATCTGGAGCTACTCACTGACTCGACACTCATCGGCCCACATACGTCAGAGTGTATCAGATCCAGTACTCCCTTGGACTTGTGTTTGCTAGATGGAAAGGGTTTCTGGGTATACTTGCCCAACGCACAACCCTTGCAAAGGTCATGCCTCTCAATTGTAATCTTAGGCAATCCAGTGACTGCCTCCCTCAAATGCCCGAAAGCACCAAAATAAATGTGTGCCATCCTCCTGTGCCACAACTCACCTATATCTGTGGTGAAACTCGCTAATACTCTCCCTGGCTGAACTTGTAACCTGTAGACCTTCTCCTCTCGAACCCCAATCATCCTGTCCATCTTCTCACTCGACCCACCCGGTCTGATGAACACCTTTCCTTTACGGAAAGTGACCTCATATCCCTATCGTCAAGAGTAGAGAATGAGATGAGGTTCTTGGTCAACCTTGGAACATATAACACATCACTGAAATGGAGTGGTTTCCCGGACTCCCTCTGAAATGAGATTGTGCCAACTCCTTGCGCCTTGTAGCGCCTGTCATCCCCTAACTCAATTACTAGATTTACGCCTCCCTCCTATAGCCTAGTAAACCACTCTTTGCGCCCTGTCATATGATAAGATGCACCACTCTTTACAAACCACATGTCTGAAACAATTGTACTAGACATATAGGCTATGAAGCAGAAATCCACCTCAAATGACTTGGCAAACTCATCCACCGTTGCTGAAGCTGCCATCTGTGGCTTCTTCTTCTTTCTCTATGGACACTGTGATGCAAAGCGACCCATCTTGTGACTGGAAGCACTTGACCTTTGAGAAGTCAATGTTTTTTTTTCCACCTTTCCTCTTCTTCTTTCCCTTTGCTTTTCCTGCAAGGGCCAAGCCTTCTTCCTCCTCTACATGAGTTGAAGATGATGGTCCTGCTTGACCAATTCTAATCTCTTCCTGCACAAAATCATCCCACAACCGCTCCCAATCAGGGAGCTTCTCCCGAGCTACCACACCACGGACAAAAATGTCCCATGACTTAGTAAGTCCATCTAGTGCAATACGCACCAGCTCAAGATTTTCAGTCTTTTCTCCCACTGCTGCAAGTTCATCTCTAATTTGTGTTACCGTGGTAAGATAAGGTATTACACCCTCACCTTTGGCCATCTTGGTTCCACGCAGTTGCTTGCGCAGAGCCATCACTCTGTTCTCATTTTTGTTTTGGTAGAGGTCACTTAGGGCTTTCCACATGTCTTTTGCCTCAACTTTTCCTGAGAGACGTGGGATCACATGCTCCTTTATCCCATCAAGAACTAGGCTCTTGGCCTTAGCCTCACCTTTCTTCCAGATGACCAATTCAACTGCACCTGTGGGAGCTGCTGCCTTGTCACTGACATGCTTTGACACATCATTGACTTCCAATATCATTGTCATCCTTTCTTTCCAGGTGGGGTAATTTTGAGCCCCTTGTAACTTGTCTTCCACCCTCAAACTCATGGCCATTTTCTGCAAGTGTTATGTTTAAACCCTTACGATTCAAATCCTACCTCTGCTTTTCTTTCTATGCTGAAACCCTAGTGCATAAACCCTAGATGCAAGGGAAGATGACGACTGCCTTAGATCTGTGCCTGAAACTTCAGATTTTTGTTGGATCTTGAAAACTCACTTGTGATATTGCCTCTTTAACAATCCTGCTCTGATACCATGTGAATTTTCTCAAAACCCAGTACACTTTAAACCAATTAATTTACTTTTAACTGATTATTCAGGGTTTTCTTCACAATAAAATAAATACACAACAGAAAATAAATGTCCAGAAACTGAAAGTAAAGTAGACAACAATCATATCACAAGTACACACTTATTTTTGGACAATAGTCCCCGGAAAAACCCAAGGTGGGAAAACCGGTGCATCAGATCTGAGATTTTATTATTATTCAACAAGGAAATATAGAGTTCTCTTACAGTACAAATTGGCCCAGCCAAATACCAAGCAAAATGCTCAGCCAAACTCCTCCCCAACACTTGTACGGCCCCTCTCTGTGAATCCCTGAACCAAAACGTGCTTGATGAGACCCCTGCATAAGCCTGTGCGCAATATTGTACAACTGTCTGTGTGGGTGCTGTGTCACTTGGTACAGCGGCCCTCAGATCTGAGATAAAGTCCTCTGCAAATGCTGAAGATGTGTGTGCCAATCTGCTTGATGAGTCCTCCTTTGTCTCCCTGCAAACCCTCACACTCAAATCTGCAATCAATCTCTCTATAGATCGATCTCTCCTTCTCCTTCTGCTCCCTCTTAGCCCAACCAATCTCTTTATTCTTCATGGAGCAAGTGAAACCCTTATCTCCAAAAGGATTGAGGGCTGAGATCAACCCTCACCCTCATGATGAAATCAATGGTCAAGATTAAAAGACCACAACTTAAATTATTTTTCACTTTAACTTTAGAAAAAGTACTCAATAAAGTCAACTGAAGATTATAACATATCAACAATTCTTTTTCTAAGTTAGACTTAGGAAAATATTTAATTAATTGACTTAGCCTAAGTTTCATTGCCCTCCATCATCCTAGGACGCTGTAATGACGATGGAAGACCTTCCTTGCTACAATCTCAACATTGTATATACCAGTGCTGTTAAGTGGTGTCTTTTCTTTTTTTTTAGAAGGCTGTGGTATGAACGAACTACAAAGTTAGTGCCACTTTGTATCCTCCTCTATATGTACTCTTTTACTTCGGAGTATTGCTGTGACCTCTGTTTTGAGCAGCTGGGGCAAGCTTCCTCTACAATGTCAGAACAGATTAGCATTACTGTATGTTTTACAGCCTTATAGGATCCTAATTTATAAGGCATGCTATTTTGTAACCTATTTGAGAGTGATGCACATAGACATCATGCCTGCATTTCCAGGCATGTCCTGGATTTTGAGTTGGTTTATCCCTATGTACAGTATCCTTAATGCCATGCATAATTTTTACAGCCCTTCCAAATAACACCTATGGGTTCACAATAGTCAAAGATGGGATGAATTTCCGAAAGACTGTCAATCTACCTTTGATGCTGAGAGGCTGTTGCCAGTGAAATTGTGGAGTCTGCATCATGAGAGAAAGTTAATGGTTTCTCGTCTAGAAAGTGTGCGTGCATTTTAAAATGGGTCCACAATCAGCAGATGCAAGGAAAAGTACCTACTCTGTTGGCTTTATTCCAAAGAAGAATTTCTTAGAGTACAATAAAATGCCCTTTTGTTTGTATGGCTGGCTTCTGAAAAAAGAGTAAAATCAGTTTGATAATTTATATTATATATAAGAGAAGCGTAAATGTAAATTGACTGTAAAATGAACAGTGACATTTCTTTGTATATTTTGAATGCAGGCTGAAAGCCTTTCAATGGCAAGCTCTATTCTTATCAGCGGAACCGAGGAATGGAAAGGCTTAAGGGTAAGTTCTCACTTGTTTCACATTTCTATTATGGTTGGCATGTGAACATTGCTGTCAGGAGTCAGGAGTTCTGTTACTTTGCTATTCATCTCAGTATTCTTATTTTGAATTTGGCTCTTTGTTGTTCAGGCACATGTTGCAGATGTTGATAAGACACACTTGAGAAATTTACTGAAGGATGAAGCTCGCTGTGAATCAATGACAGTGTATGGTTTAATTACTTTTGAGATATAATATTGTGCTTTTCTGAGTAGTGACCGTTTTTCATCTTTTGTTATCTTTCCATTAATTATTTCTACATTTCCGTTATTTTTGTGAGGTTTTCTTGGATATATGTAGCAGTCCAAATTGTTTTTAATCAATTAATGTTTTATGCATGTTTTAAATCTCTAGAGAATTTGACGGAATCGTATTGGACTATTCTCGGCAAAGAATAACTGAAGAGACAGTGAAGAAGCTTTTTAAGCTAGCAGAGGTTGAACATGAGTTTCTTTTCTCCGATTTGGAAGCTGTTGGTATGAAAATTTACAATATTTTGTTGAAATCTTGCACCCGGAACTTTCTGGGTGCAAGTTTTTTTAAAATGGAAGTCTGATGATATCGATCTATTTTAAAATTAGGTGGCGCATCTGAAGGAGAAGATTGACAAAATGTACAATGGAGATCATGTATGAATGGTTCTCTACCATATAAAGCTGTGTAAAGATTGAAATATTCAACTAAGTGTTGTGAATTTTGACATATTCTGTAAATTTGAAATATTGTTGTACTAAAATAAATTCAACCAAGATGTATGGGGCATTCATGAGGGCATCTATTGCTTGAGAGCTACTGTCAGTTGTTTGTCTGATGCCTTGGCTTGAATCTTTACCATGCATTTTTCTTCCATGTAACCATGCGTGGGAAACCCTCGAAGACTTCACTGCCGTTGATGGGTGGTAACCAGGGTAAACTGCTGGCCTAGACTATAGTACGCCTGACCTGGCAGGGACATCTAGTATTAACATATCACAGAGGTAGTTGGCCCGGGGACTTGTCCTGGAGACCTCTTGTTTGCAATTCACAGCACTCAACCACTCGAGCTAACCCATCGAGCTTTTAAATTTGAAGGACATGGGGGTGGACTTTGATCTACTTATGTGTGCATGGGTCATGAGGCCATTTAATATAATCTCTCTAGG
>JZKD02S0314210.1:0-13742 GCA_000966675.3 Picea glauca
GAATGGCCCCAACCATTATTTTATGGGAGCATGGAACTCCTTATCATCATTTCCCCACATAGCTTCCTCTGAGACTTTTTCCTATTTTATAAATGAGGGTGAATTGTGGGAACTTGGTATTATGGAATTGTAGTGGAAGCTTGTGAGGAAACTATATCACTACTTCTACATTTTGGGATGATTTGGACCAACTCTATGTTGTGGCATCTTGTTGGATCCCTAGAACACTCCACATCGAACATAGTGTGTTGACAAGTTGGAAAGGGATCTATACATTTAATGTGGGAGATATTCCTAGTAGACCAATTGGTATAGTAAACCATGGGGGATATCTTCAAATATATCCCTTGTATAATCCACATAGATATGTGGGATAACACCTACCATGAACACTCCAACATTCCAACATTCCATTCCTCAAAATATACACATGTGAGTGGAAGCATGCCATGAATTCCATTTTTCTGTTTAAGGGACACTTAAAACAAATTATACATTAAATCTATTCGATATACACATTTTATTATCGTATTAAAAAACTACAAGCCCCATATTTTTTCTTTTTTTACAAAGAATGTCAGTGAAGAATTATTGGCTATAAAATTGGGATGCATCCCTCATCCCTATTTATATCTATCATTGCACATGCTTCATTAAACTTTCCAACAACTTCAAAGCATAATGCTTGTAGTTAATTAGTATCATTTTAGGATTGACTTTAACAATCTTTTTAGGCTGGAGGAAAAATGAGCATCCAAGCTTCCTTGCCACATTTATTATATAGGTTGCATTCAAACTCTTTTATTTCTCATTCTCACCCTTTATGCCAATGTACCAATTCACAACCCTAGGTTCCACAAAACATAGTGGTTCAAGGATAAATATTACATTTACAACTTAGACTTTTATTAGTCAATCTCTCTATTTGATAAGTTCTGCTTGTATTTTTAACTTTTGCATTTGCCCAATTCTCTATGTCAAAATATGATATCTATTTTTGATTAGAATGTAACTTGGGAACCTTGAGAAGCTGAATCATGTTGTACCACATTAATTTCCACAGATATATAAGAATTACATTTTTATCTCCTTCCACAATGTCATTCCAACAACATTAATAGGTGAACACTGAAAAGTTTAGTTTCTTTCCAATTTTGATTACTTGATTACAACTTTCAACTTTTTTGAATGACATATGATTCCAAGGTCTCTTCCTTATGAACATGATCAACTATATGCATATCATCAATGAAGAATGCCCGAACATTCAAATATCCTTTAACAAATCCAACACCATTAGAAGAGCATGCCTTTGTAGTCTCAAAAGTTTCTATCTTATGTTCAACATAATGAAGAGAAAATGATGTCATCGTTGTTCCACATGTTCAAGAATTTTATTGAAATTTCTACCATGTCCCATAGTCATTTATAGTGTTTTATGACATGTTGGAAACATTATTACAATCAATCACCATTGCATTAGGTTCATGCTTGAACAAATCAAACCATGCACCATTCTCCCCAAATTTTCTCACTGCTTGGGTAAGTTTTAAATGTGACAATGCATGTCATCCCTACCATTAAGGCATGCCATATTGACGTCTTCACCTCGTGATAACCTTTCATTAGATTCCATGCCTTAATATTTTCCAATGAGCCCTCTTTTCTGCAATTTGGCCACTCAACAACACCATTCTTATCTCGAATTGTATAGATTTAACCAAGATCCAACAATTTGCGACCATAATAATATGTCCAAAAAACTCCGAAAAGAACCAAAATTAGAATGTTTAAACTAAGGATTTGTTTTATCGGTACAATAATTTATAACCAGTCATCAAAATTGTCCCTTCAAATTGTTCCAAAAGAACATCTTTCAAATAGATGCGCAGGCTTCGGTGAAGGATACACAAATGTTTTTTGTGAAATCTGTGGTGTGCCCTCCACATCATCAAAACCTTGCAAATACCTCACGTTAATCTTCATGGGTTTTTCCAAACAAAGATCTATTGGATTTGACGAATGTCCTGAATGGAACTTCGACAAAGGGGAACACAAACCACTCATCAATCAAATTATAAAGGCACTGTTTTATGGCTGAAATGTACTTCCAAAGATGCAACTTAATTGATATAATAAATGAGGACAAGTGCCGAAATAAAACACAAAATAAAGAAAAAGGGAGAGCCTCGTCACATTGCTTTAATCCTAGATGAATGAATTCATTACTAAGCCTTTATAAGAGAATGATAACAAGAATACTATACAACGACATGAACAACAAATTGAAGAGTGTAAATAAACCATACATCAAACTGGATCAATACCAAGTCCAAGTCCATGACACCAAGATTATTCTTATCCCCTGTTTTGTTTGTTTTTTTATTTTTATTTTAATAGCAACAAGTCATCGGTCTTCCGACATCCCTCCTATCACTGATATAGCGTAAACATTGGAGATATAGACACCTTGTCGGTGGTTCGACGTTTCTCTTCTGACTTACTGTGCAATGTCTCTCCCATTGTTGATATAGCATAAACGTCGGTGATATAGGCCCCTCGTCGGTATTGCGACGTCCACTGCAGATCCCACAATGTCGCATGTACGATGCCCCTTGTTGTAGTTGATGTTCCTCTTCCGATGTATCATGCAACGTCCCTCCCATCATTGATATAGAGTAAACGTCGAAGATATAGGCCCCTCGTTGATCTTTCGATGTCCGCTGTGGGTCCACGATGTCGCATGTCTGACTCAATGGACGTCTATTTTGTGACGACGTAAACGTCATAGATATAGGCCCATCGTCGGTCTTACGACTTCCCCTATGGTTTCGCAGGTGAGATGTTTTGATGTCATGGTTGCGACGTCCGTAGTGGTCTTGGACGATGAAAGTAGAGATGACACACGTCTGCTAGAAATGTTGCACAAGATACGATATATGTGTCGTCGGTATATCGACATCATGTGAAACAACGTTTGAGGGGGTCTGATGTTTGTCATTCTCCCGACAATATAAAGTGGAAATTCCTACGAACATGCCGTTGAAAAATGACCGACGTATATGTTTGTCACGTTGTGATGATAGGGAAATGTTCTTCACTTTGCAATGTTTGTTTATGTTCGTCACATTGCGATGATAGGGCTATGCTCGTTTCATTGCAATTGACGTATATGTTCGTCACATTGTGTTCGTCTTCTATTGGAATACCTGTGTTGTCGAACATATTCATTGTTGTATTGCTTAAGAGACCATATGTTATATCCGTGCAGTCAACAATTTTCAAATCATGATTGCTAATGGTCGTTCCATGAAATGTGAGGGGGATTGTGAAAATGTGCACCTAAAAATTGGTCAGTACCACTTGAAATTTCATATGTTTTCTATTGACATGGGCAATTGTGACACTGTTCTCGGTGTTTAATGGTTACGCACACTAGGCCCCATCACCATGGATTTTAAGGAATTAACCATGAAATTCCAATAGGATGGACAACAATATCAGTTCCAGTAAATCACAATAGGATTCCTAAAGATCATTAGTTCCCACCGAATGCAAAAAATACTAAAACAATGTCATTTTGGAATTATTTATCAACTCCATTAAATTCAAGTAGTTGAGACCCCCTCACCTACTATTTATCCCGACCTCCAATCTCTCCTCTCCAAACATCAATTTTTTTTTGGAAAATCCCCAAGGAATCCCCCCTTCTCATGGCACCCTTTATCATTCCATTCCCCTTGTCCCTGGAAGTCGTTCTCTCAATGTTCACCCTTATCATCATACCTTTAACCAAAAAAATGAAATTGAGAAAACTTTTCAAGAATTGCTAGTGACAAGTGTTATCTGTCATAGTACCAACCCTTATTCCTCTCCTATAGTTATGGTACTTAAGAAAGAAGGCACATGGCACAAGTGTCCTAATTTTCACACCCTAAACAAAATTATCATCAAAGATAAATTCCCCATTCCTATCATTGATAGCCTTTAGGATGAATTGAGTGGTGCTTAGTACTTTACCAAACTTGATCTACGTTCTGGATACCACCAGATACATATGAAAGAGGCTTATATTCCAAAAAATATTTTTTGAACTCACGAGGGCCATTATGAGTTCTTGGTCATTCCCTTTTTCTTGTGTAATGCACCTTCCACTTTTCAAAGTCTCATGAATCATGTCTTCCATCCTTTCCTTTGTCATTTTGTCTTAGTTTTCTATGATGATATCTTGATCTATGGTAAAACTTGGCAAGCCCATCTGACCCATGTGGAAGAATTCTTACATTTACTATCTTAGCACAAATTCTTTATCAAATAATATAAATTTTCTTTTGGAGTTTTTAAAGTAGATTACCTAGGCCATATTGTTGGAAAGGATGGAGTATGTGTGGATCCCAAGAAACTATAATCTATGATGGATTTTCCTCACCCTAAAATCTTAAAATTTTGAGTGGTTTCCTAGGTTTGATTGGATATTATCACAAGTTTGTTTAGAATTATGGAAAAATTGTAGCTCCCCTCACCGCTCTCCTTAAAAAGAATTCTTTTAGTTGGACTCCAATAGCTGATCAATCATTCCAAGCATTGAAAGAGGATATGTGCACTAATCCTATTCTGGCATTTCCTGACTTCACCAAGAATTTTGTTTTGGAATGTGATGCTTATAGGAAAGTAATTGGGCCAGTTCTCTTATAAGATGGTAGACCTTTGGATTTCACTAGTAAACAACTATCTCAGTGACACTTGGGAAAATCCACCTATTATAATAACCCTTGCTTTACTATTGTTGAACTTCTTTGTAGGCTACTGGAATGTTTGTGTGAATGGTGGTAAGTTTTGATGAGTTTCTTGGGTTAAGACTTTCGTCAAATAGTTTTTTGTTGATAACACTTATTTGTAGGCTATTATAATAACACTTGGGTTAAGACTTTCATCAAATATTTTTTTGTTGATATGCCATTATGTGTTTGATGGTTTAGGAGTTTTATCAAACAGTTTGCAACATTCTGGCCAAATGAATTTGGCACATGATATATGACAAAAATAAATTAAATTGACAATGAATTACTAAAAAAACAAGAAATATATCTAATTCAATTGCTTTATTAAACCTAAAATATTAACTATTACATCAACAAATAACTCACAAGTATGACTTGAAAAGAATTGGCAATGGATGGCACAACTGGATGGAAAATGAAGACAATGTGATAATTGTAATAATGATTGAAAAACCCCACAAAATTGTTTCCAATATTTCCTCCACATTTATATCTCAGCTACCCAAGAAGACTCGACCTCTCTTTAGAGATCTTGGCCCCTCAACAACAAAGCTCGACCCAACAATGAGATAACTCGGCCTAGCAAGGAAAATCAGCCCCCAACAATAATAAATTCGACCCCTCAACAAGAGAACTCAGCCTCCTCAATACAATGGTGGCATCACAAAGAAAATATGGCCTCCCTGTTCTAAATATCGACCCCTTCAAATCATATATGGCCTCCCAAGACGATTTACGCCCCCAATACTAAAATTTGGCCCTATAAGAAAGGATTTTTGACTCTTTTAAAAGGAAATCGACCTACACTAATAAATCGACCCTCGCAAATAATTTTTTCCTATACAACTCTCCCAAACGTCTCCAATAATGAAATGGATCTCCTTCACAATGAAAGCAAGTGGAAAACTTGTATGTTTTCCTTTATTATTCATCTAGGGTGGAATATTTCACCACTGAAACTAAATCACCACAAGGGTTTTTCCGCAAAACCCTCACAAGACACAAGATCTCTCTCCAAATCAATTTTAGAAAATATTATCAACATAATGAGATAATGAGATCTCATCTTTTATTTTATCCCTCTCACCCTTTTTTTTTGACCCCTTTACCTTTTTGATAACCCTTTTACCTTTTTTCTAACCTTTTTACCTTTTACCGTCACTTAAGTGATTAAAGTGACTTTATGAGGTTTTATTAACTTTATTCTTTCAGTCAATTTCTAATTACTCAATGTCACTTTATAATGTATCCTTTTCCTCCAAGTGACATCAAATAATTAATATATTAATTCCATTTTATTTATTGAATATGGCCTACAAGAATCAGATATAACACTAAGTTGTCCTCCTAGAGCAATCATTTGGAAGGGGACATTACAATCCTCCCTTCCCAAGATTGCTTGTCCCCAAGAAACTGCAAATTAGGATGTTGCGAAATCTTATCTCCCTCCCACGTGACATCCTCCACTGGTAAGTCTCTCTACTTGATTAGGAACTCTGTGATGACCCTTCTCCTCAATATCCTTTCCCTGACATCCAAAATATCCTCTGGAATCAATACCATCTTCCCCTCCTCATCCAGCGGGGGTAACTATGATGAAGTGGTCACCTAGTGTACTACTGCTTTCTTGAGGCATGAAACATTAAAAACATTGTGTATCTTTCTCCTCTCTAGCATATCAAGCTCATAGGATACTTCCCCAACTCTCCATACCACCCTGTATGGACCATACAATTGGGGATTCAACTTTTTGGTACTGCTCTTCTTCAATGAATATCGTTTGTATGGATGCAGGCTCATAAATACTAAGTCTCCCACCTCAAAATTGCGCTCAACTCTTTTCCTGTATGCATATGTCTTATATTGATTCTGGTTTGTCTACAAGTTTTCCTTAAGGGCCTTAAGGATGTCCTGGTTCTCCTATATCCAATCCTTGGCTTTGGGAGCCCCTCTATCCATAAATTCAAACTCCAAAAATGAAGGTGCATCATAGTTGTATAATGCTATGAATGGGTTCATAACAATTGACATGTGATGGGTAGTGTTATAGAAATAATATCCCAAATTCAACCACTTAATCCATGTCCTATGTTGTCTTGAAACATAGCTGCGTCAATATCCCTCGATCCATTTGTTCACAATCTTTGTCTAAGGTTGATAACTAGTGCTATGAGTCCAATTGTTTCCCACCAATATGAACAACTCATACCAATATTTTTTGAGAAACCTATTGTCCATGTCACTGACAATGTACCTAGGAAATCCATGAAGTCTAAACATCTCCCTGAAAAACAAATCTGGCACCGATGCTGCCTTGTACTCTAATGAAATAGAAAATAAGTGTGAATTTTTTTTCAACCGATCGACCACTACATATATGCAATCCCTCCCCTATACATTCGGTAGACTTGTGATAACATCCATCAACACACTCTCACATTTCTGCTCTGGAATGGGTAGAGGCTGTAATAATCTTGCTGGGTGCATATGCTCTGAATTGTTTTGCTGACAAGTCATGCACTCTCTCACATACTGCAACGCATTTTCCTTTGGTCCCTTCCATGGGAACCTCTCTCGTACCTTCCTATAGGTCTTGAAATACCTAGGGTGCCCTGCCAATGGTGTGTCATGAGAATATGTCAAGTTATTTTCCTTGAGTGTGGACTCAAGAAGTAGATATATCCTGTCTTCATAGAAAATGATATCATCCACCATCCTATACATGTCATCATGTATGATTCCATCCATCAAATCCCATGCAAATTGATTCTTCGAATATTCCACCAAAAGGTGAGATTTCCAATCAATTGAAATCTCCTTGAGGGAACACACTGTTAGTTTCCTAGAGAGGGAATCATCAACAACATTATTTTTACCCTTCATATACTCAATGTCAAAGTCATATACGTGTATATTTCTAACCCATTTATGATGCCTCTCATTCAAATCCTTCCACTCTAGGAAATATCTCAAATTGTTGTGGTCAGTCCTAACTACGAATCGACCACCAACAAAATATTGCCTAAAATTTGCCAAAGCATGCATGATGGTGAGCATCTATTTTTCATAAATGGAATAGAGTCCCTCTTGTTATATGATTTTCCTAATCTAAAACACTATTGGGTGTCTGTGTTACATCATAATGGCCCCAATACCCTCACCCGATGCATCACACTCAAGTACAAATGTTTGAGTGAAATCAGGAAATGCTAATACCAAACAAGTGCTCATCACCTCCTTGATTCTATCAAATGCCTGTTGTGACTCCCCTATGAACCTGATATCCCTTTTCTTCTAATATCTGTCAATGGTGCACCCAACTGTGAGAATCACTTAACAAAACACCTGTAGTATCTACACATCCCAAATAATCCTGGCAACTTTGTAAGAGACCTAGGTGTGGGCCAATCCAATATGGACTAGATCTTCTCCTGATGTACCTGTACACCCCACACACTGATCACATGTCCCAAGTAAATATTATTCGTCATGCCAAACTCACACTTGGATGCCTTTTAATACAATGACTTCTCTCCCATAATGCCCAATATCTCATCCAAATGCCTCAAGTGGTCCTCCCACGTCCCACTATAAATAAGAAGGTCATAAACGGATACCAACAAGAAATTCCTCAACTGTTTGTTGAAGATGTGATTCATACACAACTGGAAAGTGGCCGGAGTGTTAGTCAACCCAAATGGTATGAATAGAAACTCGTAGTGCCCATAGTGAGACCTGAAGGTAGTTTTGTGAACATACTTCTTTCTGACCCTGATCTGATGGTTACCTAACCAAAGATCACTATTTGAAAAGTACACTTCCCCATGTAACTCATCTAACAACTCATCGATATTGGGAATGGGGTAACTATTTTTAATGGTCTTCTTATTCAAGGTCTGTTAATCAATGCACATCCTCATAGTGCCATCCTTTTTCTTGACCAAAACCAATGATGAAGCAAATGGACTAGAACTAGGCCCGATATGTCCCATCTCGAACAAATCCTTTATTTCCTTTTATATATCATCCTTAAACTTCTTTGGGTGCTTGTATGGACTGGTAATCATAGGATTTCCCCCCTCCTATATCTCAATGGTGTGCTCAAATCCCCTGTCTAGAGGTCTCCCTAGTTAAATCTCCCCAAAAGCTCGATCATGTTTGCTCAACAATGTCTATATGTCTACATGATAATGTTGGTTGTTGTATGAAGGTTTCTGAGTAGTGATCAAACAACACACTATACAAGATACATCTCCATGCCTCAATATACCCTCCATCCACTTGGATGAGACAATCCTAGGAGCACCACTCGACATGCCCCTCAAAACCACCTTCCTACCATCTACTACCTTGAACTCTAGCTCCTTGGCCTGGTAGTCAAAAAAATGATTTCCAAAGGAAACAAGCCATTGAACTCCCAAGATGATATTAGTAATTGGAAGCTCAACTATGTAAAATACATCGGTCACCGTGTATTTTAACAATGCTACATCCAACTGCGAAATCCTATGTGTATGTGGAACTCTACGCCCATCGGCTACAACTACATCAAAACCCTCAAAATCAACTATACAAATGCCTCTCTTAGCCACCAAGGTTGCCTCAATGAATTTGTGGGTTTCCCCACCATTAATTATCACTGTGACATGTTGTCCCTATAATACCCCATAGACCCTGAATATGTGACATCTAGGAACACTTGACAAAGGGGAAATAGCCCCACTCTTAACCTCCTCACGTGGTTTCTAATCAACTAGACTGTCATGCTCATTGTCTCGTGCCTACCCTACCTCCTCCTCTCCATCACTATATGAAAGTACCTCTATATAGTGCACTTTTCCCTCACCCATACACCTGTGACCAGGTTCCCAAGGTTCCTTGTAGTTGAACCACAATTTCTTTCTCCTTAGTTCCCTCCGATCATCATCATCCAATCTATCTCTCCCGGTCCACTCCTTATGGAAAGGTTTATTGTCTTTGTTCTTATGGGAATGAAGGGTTTAGGAGGAAATTTGTTCTTAGGGACTGCATGCTCCATGCCCCTTGTCCTAGTGATGGAATTCTATAAAGATATTGGTTTGAAGGCCTTAACCCACCCACACAAAGGTTCATATAGTCCTTTAGTTGAAATCATAACCAACCTATCCTTAGACACATTGGTCACCATAACTGCAACTCTTTGAAACTCTGAAATGTAAGTATATGTTGTCCCACTATGCCTTAGTTGTGATAACTATATGAAGTATAACTATAGATCCCTCCTGTTGAATTGGTCCATAAGTCTCTGGGTGAATTCTAAGTAGGATTTAATACCTGCATGCCCCAATGTAACTACCCCATGATACCACCACTCATAGGCCTCTCCATCCAAGTGCAAGGTAGCATACTTGATGGCCTTTGAATCTATCATAGGGTTGAGTTGGAATTAAGTATCTAACTTCTTCACCCACACCCTAGCAGTGGATTTGCTAGATCCATCAAAGTAAGGAATGAAAAACTTCCCAACTTTTCTACAAAGCTCCCAACTATGTGTGCCCCTATTGAAATCTCTAAGCCTATTCCTATACTTGATAATATATAAATCCTACAAAGACATGGCTTCCTGAAAATCCTCCTCTAGAGTCTAATTCTCCCTTAAATGATCTGTGAAATATTCTCCTTGTCCCTGTTGCCCTTGATTTCCCTCCCACTTTCCTTCCAAAAATTGAGGCATATTAGGTCTAGGAGTCTCTCTACTAGTGGATCCAATGTGATTCTGTTTAGGGACATGTGTATGAATCCCTTCATCATGGTTTATATTGTTACCATGGTTGCCATTAGTTCCTCTTGAACCATCATTAGCTACAATGTTTTGTTTCCCTTGAGTATTTTCCATAAGCTGTGTGAGAAGCTCCACCATTTTTTACTGCCTCCTTTCTAGATTACTTTGTACCCTTACTATGTCATTATGTTATCTTTCCAATTCATTTCAAATATTTTTAGCACTGTCATCTTGTTTTTCATCTCTGTCCCCCATTTCTTCCTCTCCTTATGAATCTAGTTGGAAAATGTTTACATCTCCTCTATACCTTCTTCTCATGTATGTGATGTGTACCCCGTCATCGAGAATCATCAAAGTGGCATGAAATACACATGTTGGAAGGAATACCATCTATGATACAACTGTAATAAACCTTGCCTTAATGTTTTTATACTTCTCTGTAGTTTACTGAAATGTTTGTGTGACTGATGGTAAGTTTTGATGATTTTCTTGGGTTAAGAATTTCGTCAAACAATTTATTGTTGATGTGTCATTATGTGTTTGCTGGTTTAGGAGTTTTATCAAACAATTTGCAACATTCCCAAATGCATTTGGCACATGATATCTGGAAAAAATAATTAAATTGACAATGAATTAATCAAACAACAATAAATACATCCAATCTAATTGTTTTATTAACCCTCAAATCTGAACTATTACATCAACAAATAACTCACAATTATGACTTGAAAAACATTGGTAATGGATGACACAACTGACTGGAAAATGAAGACAATGTTGGAGTTGTAATAGTGATTGAAAAACCCAACGAAATTTCTATCAAGATGTCCTCCACACCTATATCTCAACTACCCAAAAAGACTCGTCCTCCCTTGAGATATCTTAGCCCCTCAAAAACAAAACTCTGCCCAACAATAAGATAACTCGAACCGGCAAGGAAAATTGCCCCCCAACAACAATAATTTTGGCCCCTCAACAAGAGAACTCTACCTCCTTAAGAAAATGGTAGCCTCACAGAAAATATGACCTCCCTTCTCTAAATCGCGACCCTTTAAAATTATATCTGGCCTCCCAAGAATATTTGCGCCCCCAATACTAAAATTCGACCCTGCAAGAAAGGATTTTCTACCTCTTTAGAAAGGAACTCGGCTTACACTAACAAATTAACCCTCACATATAATTTTTGCCTCCAAAAATCTCCCAAACTACAACAATAATGAAATGTATCTCCTTCAGAATGAATGCACGTGGAAAACGTGTATGCTTTCCCCTTTTATTCAACTAGAGTGGAATATTTCACCATCGAAACTGAATCACCACAAGGGTTTTGCTGCAAAACCCTCACAAGCCACAAGATCTCTCTCCAAATCAATTTGAGAAAATATGATCAACATAATGAGAGAATGGGCTCTCATCTCTTATTTTATCCCTCTCACCATTTTTCTCACCCTTTTACCTTTTTACATTCACTTAAGTGATTAAAGTGAGTTTATAAGGTTTTATTGACTTTTTTCTTATAGTCACTTTCTAATTACTCAATGTCACTTTATTATGTATCTTTTGCCTCCAAGTGACATCAAATAATTAATCTATTAATTCCCTTTTTTTTTATTGACTATGACCTACGAGAATCAGATAGACCACTAAGTTTTCCTCGTAGAGTGATCATTTGGAAGGGGAAATTACACTTATGAAAATGAAATGTTGGTTATTCTACATGCAATGGATCTCTTGTGTCCTTACCTACTTGGGAAATGCTTCCAAATTAAAATGGATCATCACATCCTCAAATATTTCTTGAAACAATAAATTTCATGCTAGGAGCAACATAAGTGGTTGACAAAAATGTTTGGTTATGGTTATGAGATCATTTACAAGAAAGGAGAAGAAAATGTGGTTGTTGATTCCCTTTCAAGAAAATATGAAGAAGAAGTCCCCCTCTTCTCACTCTCCTTCATTGTATCCGATTAGTTAGAGGTCATTCGTGAGGAATGGTTCAACGATCCAAAATTGTATCTTCTAATCCAAAAATTGCAACAAGATCCTGATGCATCTTTAGGATACTCTTAGCAAAATGAGGAGCTTCACTACAAAGGTCGCCTACATTTAAGAAATCCGTCTCACCTTAAATCCAATGTTTTCTCTGAACTTCATGCTTCACCAACAATAGGGAATTTGGGTTTTCACAAAACATATGAAAGGATCAAACGTTTTTTTTTCTCAGAAGGCATGAAACATGACATCCATACTTTTGTGGTTGAATGTGATACTTGTCAATGCAATAAGGGTGAAATGATCAAAGTTCCAGGCACACTCCAACCTCTCCCTATTCCACCTACTATATGGATGAGTATTTCTATGGAATTCATTTTTGTCTTAACAAAAGTTGGCATTAAATTATTCATCATAGTTGTAGTATATCGTCTTTCCAAATATCCTTATTTCTATGCCCTACAACACCACCTCAAAAAATCCACAATGGCTCAAATTTTCATGGATAATATCTTCAAACTTTATGGAATGCCCCATTCTATTGTCTTTGATCATGATCCAACTTTCACCAACAAATTTTGGCAATAATTTTTCAAGATCTAGGGAACCGAATTGCATCTCATCTCATCCTATCATCCCAAAACTGATTGTCAAATTGAAGTTGTCAACAAGTGCTTGGAAACATATTTGAGGTGTTTCATGTCTGAAGGAAAAAATTAATGGGGTCAATGGTTACCACTCACTGAATGGTGGTACACCACATCTTACCATGTTGCCATTCACATGTTTCCATTTGAAGCAGTCTATAGTCAAAATCCACTTTATTTCTTCTACTACCTACCCGATGTCACCAAGGTCCATAGAGTCGAAAAAAACCTTACAGTTCGATCTTCCATTCTCCATACCCTCAGAGAGAATTTGGTCATGGTTTAGAATAGCATGAAGAAACAATATGATCAGGTTCATTCAGAATGCCAATTTTCTAAAGTCGACCATTTGTTTCTTCGTTTGCAACCTTATAAGAAAACATCACTCAAAGAAGAACATTGTCAAAAACTTGATCCTGATTTTTATGGAACTTATACCATTCTCAAGTGTGTGGGGTCTGCTGCCTACAAGTTAGCTCTCCCCGGTCACTCTAAGCTTCATCATGTTTTTCATATTTCTTTCTTGAATAAAGTTATTTGAACCAAGTGCTAGACTAAAAT
>JZKD02S0314265.1:8900-19652 GCA_000966675.3 Picea glauca
GTTTGAAATCCTGTATTACTAAAAGAAGTTATGATACAAAAAAGATAAAGGGACTCCCTTGATTTGCCAAAACGGAAACCAGATCTGGGGTCCCGAAGCTGCGTTGTCTAATATAGCAGGGGGAGGCCTAGGCCACCACCATGGGAAACCGACCCAGTCCTTTGAAAACCAGTTTGAAAAACTACATCATAACAAAACTAGAGATACATAAGCATAATAGGGTTAGCTCCTACACTGATAAAATTGACCAGGGCTGCTCCTGCGCTAGTCCAGGTTGATGGGTGTTCTTCGTCTCCATCCTTCCTTGCCTCGTTCTCCTTCCTCTGCTCCACCAAGCGTTTCTTTCCGATACAAGGTGGGGTTCCATTCCTATTTTCTAGAGTAATGTCGACATAGTGGACATAGCATAGGTAAAGGTGGAATTGGCTTGCCATTCATTCCATTTTTTCCTTCTGGCTTTGCTGGTCCTCAAAAAGTCTTTTTGCACTAGCCTCCAGGTTGTTGAGGTGACTTAGAATTCCTGTGAGCACCTTCTTCTGGTCCCTGGTTTCCATCCTGTTGGTCTCCTTCCGATCAACACACATCTTGCCTATCAACATTTTTGTTCGCCAGGCCTCCTCCACCGTTTTATGGTAGAGGGTTTTCTGGGCTATGTGGCCCCTGGGTCCCTTATCCCCCCCGCTTCCTGAGTTATTTTTGTCCCGGCTTTGCCCTTGCGAGTGTTGTTGATTTCTCTCTCCCACCTTTTGATGATCATTTTCCCCTTTGTATCGACCTGTGTGAGGAAGGTACTCTTTGCTTCTCTGGACGCTTGCTCCATTCTTGTCATGTTCTGGACGCTTAGCGGAGGTTCATTCCCCTGGGGGCCTCTCTTACTGTTGGTTTTCTTCATTCGTACCATCTTCTCTTGCTTATGGTGGTTTTTGTGTTGGGTTCTTCTCCTGTTCCTATTCACCCCTTCCTGGTATGTAAGATGGCCCCTGTAATTGCTTTGCTTCAGTCTATGGCTATTTCTGTTATTTCTTCCTTTATGGGACCTTCCTAGCTATAGTCCTGTCCTTGCAATCATGGCCTTGTCTTCAAGGTGTCCCTTCTGGTCCTTTTTTACTGTTTCAGAGTGTGTGCACTTGATGGCCCTGCCGTAATCCCCGTGCCAATGCTTTATCTTGCATGTTGTACGACAATCATTCCCTTCCTCGTAACTGTACTTAGGTGAGGTATACCCATACTTGACACTGGAGAACCCTATCATCCTTCATACTTTGTCGCCTGCTTGTTATCTGTTCTTCTTTCCCATGGACAACCCCTGTACTTCTTCCTATTGACAGGATCGTGGTGTCATACCTTTTCCTGATGTGTGATCTATATCTGCATTTGAACTCGTGTTTGATTGGTGGGCTATCGGATTCTGTTTGGATCCTACATGCCCTTCAGTTTCTCCTGCACCCCCAGTCTCGATGTGATCTTCGATTGCTGTCACAGTATTTTTCCGCAAGTTGGGTGCAGTTTGTTCGAAACTGCCCTTTCGAGATGTTACTCCAGATAGTTTCTAGTTCTAGACCTTCCTTGTTGACCCCCTCATTCACGATTTTGTCTTCCATTCCATTTGTTGACCTCCATACCCAACGCAACTCCACTGTGATCCCCATCCGCAAGTTCTCCTAGATTTTTTTTAGGGAGTGTGCCAAGCGCCAGTGCCTTTGGATTTTTCCCACTCTGGTGTCGTTTTTTAGTTTCTTTGTTGTGTTGATAACCAACGCAGAATCTCCTTCCCTTATGGCGTTTGTCATCCCTTCCCGGCTTAGAATCTCCAGGCCAGTCTACAGGGCTCTGAATTCCGCGGCGTTTTTGGTTGAGTTTCCCAAACTCCCAGCGTACAGCTGGATGATGTTTCCGTTATTGTCCCTGATTACTCCTCCCAAACCTGTTCGCCCTGGGTTTCCTTTCGACGCCCCGTCGAAATTCAGCTTGAGGGAGCCTAAAGGTGGTGGCTTCCAGTTGTGCTCACCTACTTGGAGTTGCGGTGGCCTTATGAACTGGTTGGGGTTGCGTCCGTCTGTCAGGTGGAAGGCCTTTAGGATTTTGGAATCCTGGTCTGTGAGTTGCACTCTACTTGTCTGGCAATTGCGGCTCTGCATCGTTTCTCGTGTCATGGAGATTATTGTTTCCTTGATCTTCCCTTCTGGCCATCTTTGGTTCCTGAAGATGCGTCGGTTCCTTTCCTTCCATATTGCCCATATGATCATTCCTGGGATGAGGGTCTAACAGAGATTCACCTCTTCTTGTTCGTTGTAGTTCTCTTTCCAGTGATCGATGGTTGCGGCGATGTTACCTCGGATCCTGTTCGACTGGCAGAAGATACTTGCCACCTAGTCCCATAGTTCTGTAGTGTAGGTGCATTCGTCAAGGAGATGATTCATTGTTTCTTCCTGATCTTGACAGAGGTGACATCTTGATGGACCTATGAATCCCCTTTTCCTTAGGTTTTCCCAAGTTAGAATTCGGTTGTGGAGTATTAACCATTGGAAAATTTTTATTTTTGGCCATTGGCGGCTGTTCCAAAGCTTATCCCATTGTTGCATTGGGTCTTGTTGGTCCAGGTCTGCTATATAGTGTCAGAATTATTTTAGATTGAATTCCCCACCATCTTTTTTTCCCCATCTCAGTTGGTCATCTCCTTCCTTGACTGTTATTTTCTGCCTTCCCAGTTCCTCCTCCACCGCTTTTACTGTTGTTGCGGGTTGGTCACTATTCTGTGGAGTGAGAGTGTCCAAGATTCTCCATTTGTTGTGGTTCGTTTCTTGTTTCCAGTATTGGTAGACTTTGGTTTTACCTTGTGCTATTAACTCCTGCTAGAGTTCCTCTCTGTCCGAGTTCTCCATTCTCGGCTCCTGTTTCCAAGTGTCCTCCCAGAATCTAGTTGTTCTACTATTCCTTACTTCCCATAAGCTGTGTGTCTGAATCCAAGCCTTGTTGCACTAGGCTAGGTTCCAGATGGCTGAACATTCCCTAGTGCCTTTGAAACAGATTATGTCTTGGTCGCTAATGTCCGGGGCATACTTTTCCTTCCACGGGTTTACCCATGGTGTAGTAATTTCTTTGACCTAGCGCCACCAGAGTTTCACCCCGTAGGCATCATTGGTCACTTGCGGGTCTTGTAGCCCCAGGCCTCCTTTGCTTTTTGGTTTACAAACCTTCTCCCAATCCACCAGGGCCCATTTTTTATTTGTTTCCACGCCTCGCCACAGGAAGTCCCTTTGGATGGTTCTTATTTTTTGTATAATCCCCTGGGGGGTTGGGAAGACGGACATCATAAAGGTTTGGATTGCTTGTAAGAGAAAATTTGTTAGAATCAGTCTTTCGACTAGGTTGAGGGATCTGTACGTCCATTTTTTTACCCGCTCCTGTAACTTGTTTGTAAGCTTTATCTGTTAGTCGAACGCCCAAGTACTTAGTTGGGAGTTCTTTTTGTTCAAAGCCCAGAATGTTGGCCAAATTCCTTTGGATTGTTGGGTTGGTATTAAAGAAGAAGATCATGGACTTGGAATGGTTGATCTCAACACCCGAGGCTTCCCCAAACTCTTCTAGGATTTATTTGTAGGCTTTAGCTTCCTTGAACGTGGGTATTCCATGAAGTAAGGTATCATCCACGAACTGTTGGTGTGTGGAAGTAGGGCAGTTTTCGAAGGGTTTGATACCTGTTATTTCCCCTATTGTGGTTGTGTTTTTTATGCTTCGATTAAGTCCTTCCATCATCAAAATGAACAGGAAGGGGGACAACGAATCTCCTTGTCTGATGCCTCTCGTGGGCCAAAAAGGTTTGGCAGGGGATCCATTTATTAGTAGCGAGTATCTTGTTGTGGATATGAGGCTGACAATCCAGTTGATCCAGTGCTAGGTGAAACCAAAAACTTCCAAAGTCTTGACCATATAGTGCCATCTAATTTTGTCATAAGCTTTTGCCAGGTCTAGTTGTATTATCATTCCCCCTCTCTTCTGAAGCTTCAAGGTGTGAATAAGCTCGTGGGCATGGATGATATTGTTCATTATTTGTCTTCCTTCCACAAAGCCTACCTGTTCTTGTGAGACTAGTGTGGGTAGGAGGGGTTTCATTCTATTTTCTATAACTTTGGAGATTATCTTATAAACCACATTGCAAAGTGCTATAGGTTTGTACCGGTCAGGAGTTTTGGCTTCATTTTCTTTGGGGATGAGTGTGATCATTGTAGCATTTATCACTTTTAGGATGGAGGCTGACCTTCTAGAGTCTTCTACTACCTTATAAACGTCACGTTTGATGATTTCCCAACAGGNTTCCTGATCTTGACAGAGGTGACATCTTGATGGACCTATGAATCCCCTTTTCCTTAGGTTTTCCCAAGTTAGAATTCGGTTGTGGAGTATTAACCATTGGAAAATTTTTATTTTTGGCCATTGGCGGCTGTTCCAAAGCTTATCCCATTGTTGCATTGGGTCTTGTTGGTCCAGGTCTGCTATATAGTGTCAGAATTATTTTAGATTGAATTCCCCACCATCTTTTTTTCCCCATCTCAGTTGGTCATCTCCTTCCTTGACTGTTATTTTCTGCCTTCCCAGTTCCTCCTCCACCGCTTTTACTGTTGTTGCGGGTTGGTCACTATTCTGTGGAGTGAGAGTGTCCAAGATTCTCCATTTGTTGTGGTTCGTTTCTTGTTTCCAGTATTGGTAGACTTTGGTTTTACCTTGTGCTATTAACTCCTGCTAGAGTTCCTCTCTGTCCGAGTTCTCCATTCTCGGCTCCTGTTTCCAAGTGTCCTCCCAGAATCTAGTTGTTCTACTATTCCTTACTTCCCATAAGCTGTGTGTCTGAATCCAAGCCTTGTTGCACTAGGCTAGGTTCCAGATGGCTGAACATTCCCTAGTGCCTTTGAAACAGATTATGTCTTGGTCGCTAATGTCCGGGGCATACTTTTCCTTCCACGGGTTTACCCATGGTGTAGTAATTTCTTTGACCTAGCGCCACCAGAGTTTCACCCCGTAGGCATCATTGGTCACTTGCGGGTCTTGTAGCCCCAGGCCTCCTTTGCTTTTTGGTTTACAAACCTTCTCCCAATCCACCAGGGCCCATTTTTTATTTGTTTCCACGCCTCGCCACAGGAAGTCCCTTTGGATGGTTCTTATTTTTTGTATAATCCCCTGGGGGGTTGGGAAGACGGACATCATAAAGGTTTGGATTGCTTGTAAGAGAAAATTTGTTAGAATCAGTCTTTCGACTAGGTTGAGGGATCTGTACGTCCATTTTTTTACCCGCTCCTGTAACTTGTTTGTAAGCTTTATCTGTTAGTCGAACGCCCAAGTACTTAGTTGGGAGTTCTTTTTGTTCAAAGCCCAGAATGTTGGCCAAATTCCTTTGGATTGTTGGGTTGGTATTAAAGAAGAAGATCATGGACTTGGAATGGTTGATCTCAACACCCGAGGCTTCCCCAAACTCTTCTAGGATTTATTTGTAGGCTTTAGCTTCCTTGAACGTGGGTATTCCATGAAGTAAGGTATCATCCATGAACTGTTGGTGTGTGGAAGTAGGGCAGTTTTCGAAGGGTTTGATACCTGTTATTTCCCCTGTTGTGGTTGTGTTTTTTATGCTTCGATTAAGTCCTTCCATCATCAGAATGAACAGGAAGGGGGACAACGAATCTCCTTGTCTGATGCCTCTCGTGGGCCAAAAAGGTTTGGCAGGGGATCCATTTATTAGTAGCGAGTATCTTGTTGTGGATACGAGGCTGACAATCCAGTTGATCCAGTGCTAGGTGAAACCAAAAACTTCCAAAGTCTTGACCATATAGTGCCAGCTAATTTTGTCATAAGCTTTTGCTAGGTCTAGTTGTATTATCATTCCCCCTCTCTTCTGAAGCTTCAAGGTGTGAATAAGCTCGTGGGCATGGATGATATTGTTCATTATTTGTATTCCTTCCACAAAGCCTACCTGTTCTTGTGAGACTAGTGTGGGTAGGAGGGGTTTCAGTCTATTTTCTATAACTTTGGAGATTATCTTATAAACCACATTGCAAAGCGCTATAGGTTTGTACCGGTCAGGAGTTTTGGCTTCATTTTCTTTGGGGATGAGTGTGATCATTGTAGCATTTAGCGCTTTTAGGATGGAGGCTGACCTTCTAGAGTCTTCTACTACCTTATAAACATCACGTTTGATGATTTCCCAACAGGCTTTGAAGAACCCCACTGTGAAGTCATCTGGACCTAGGGCTTTCCCATTGGGCATTTCCTGGAGTACTTGGTCAACTTCTTCCTCGGCAATAGGTTTGTTTAGGCTTATGTTTTGTTCCTCGGTGACCAGGCGTGGTATATGCTGGGTTATCCTTTGTATGGCCTCCATTATGTCTTGGTTGGGTTCCTGGGCTAACTCGTGGAAGTGGTTTACTAGAGCAATTTCAATCTCCTTATGTGACTCGCGCTCTATTCCATCCTAGTCCTTAATCTTCAAGATTTTGTTATGGGCTCTTCTGGCCATGGTTGTTCTATGAAAAAACTTGGTGTTCCGTTCTCCTTCCTTTAGCCATATGATATGATACTTTTGATGCCAAATTGTTTCTTCCTTCTGGTAGCGTGCCTCCCGTTCTTGGATCATCTGGATCTCTTCCTTTTTCTGGTCTTTCATATAGCCCTCCAAAATGCAGGTTTCCTGGAGTTTTTTCATTTTTTCTTCTATGTTGTTTTTTTCTTGGTTTGTATTCCCAAAGGTGTCCTTGTTCCACTGCTTGAGCTTATATTTGATGTACTTAAGTTTCTTATAGAGTTGGAACATCCCTGTCCCTTTCTCTAGTTTCTCCTCCTGCCACCACTGCTTGATTCTTTCCTTGAAAGTCGGGTGTTCAATCCAGAATTTCTCAAATCTGAAGGGTCTGTTCTTTGGTGTAGTTTGAAAGCCTGCTTCTAGTTGCACTGGCCAATGACTAGATCCCCCCTAGGGAAGGATGTTGCAATCTAGGGATAGCCCCTGCATAACGATTGAATCCGATACTAAGAATCTGTCGAGCCTTGTTGCTACCTGATACTGGTTCATCCTTTTATTGTTCCAGGTGAACTGGCCATTTTGAGTTTTGAGATCTACCATCTCCGCTGTGTCTATGAACTTTGAGAAGTCATCCGCATCCTGATCCAATCTTCTTGTACCTCCTTTCTTCTCCACAAGTGAAGTGATGATGTTGAAGTCCCCTACCAGGATCCAATGGAGGTTGGTGGATTGAGTTTTTAGATCTTCTAGGTCTCAGATCATTCCTCTCTTTTCCTCTGACACTTGGGGCCCATACACATTAGTGTAGAGGATCTCCTCTGTGTTTCTAATGATTTGCATGTGAACCGTAAGGGTGTGCCTGGTCGCTTCGGCTGCTATTAGACTTAGTACTTGTGGGTTCCACAAAGTGAGGATACCGCCTGCCATTTGGTGGCCTTCGATAGCCACCATCTTATACTTGTGCCATTGTTGTTTACCGACTGCCTCCATTCTGTCTGTAGTGCATTTCGTCTCTTGAATGAAACAAAGATATGGTTGTTCCTGCTTTAGTTTATTCCTAAGGATTCTTTGCTTTCTTGGGTTGTTTAGGCCTCTTATATTCCAAGTTATGACTTTCATTTAAACATGTGGGGGGGAGTTGGGGAAGAGTTTCTTGATCTTACCTGAATTTATCAGTAGCGCTCCCAACTCCTGTAGGGCTATGCTGTTTGATTTCCTTCCTTTTTTCCTCCTCGTCTGCTTGGGTGAGAGTTGTGGTTGTCCCTCGCCTAATTTTACTCCTAGGTGTCCTATCTCCCCGCGTGTGTGTTTTAGTCCTCTAGCTTTGGATTCCTCTCGTAGGAGAAACAAGTACTGGATGCAGTCCAGTTGCTCTGTTGGTACGTTGTTTACTCCCTGCCTTTTCCATTGCTCCAATATGTTCGGAAGGTCTATCCCTTCCCTTTCCACGAGGTCTCTGAGATCGGGGTCTTCTGTGCCTACTTCACTCAGGTTCATCTCCACATCTCCCTCTACGTCTTGCATGGGGGTGTTGTCGTCTTTCATTTCTCCATCGATCGAGGGTTGCACAACTCCCATGTGTCGTCTTGTTACTTGGTCGATCGGTAGGCTTGTTTGTTGCCTATTCTCTGACCTCTTGAGATTTTTCCGAGTCCCGTTCGTCTTATGCCCATTTATTGGTTTTGTCCTTTCCTTCCATTTTATTCTAAGTCTCCGGGTTATTTCTTGTTGGGGTTTTATTCTGCTTTTTACTTTCTCTGTTTCTGGGGTTCGGTTTTATAAACCCTTCCTCATCCTGCTGTGTTTTGGGGTTTGTCGCTTCCTGTTTTTTATTAAGAGGGCATTCTCTGATCAAGTGGTCGTGTTCATGGAATCTTCTGCATCTAAAGGGGATTTGTTCGTAATCTATGTTTTGGATCCATTCCTCAACCCCAAATTCCAGACTTATGGCTTCTATGAGTGCTCCGGACACGTCCATCTCTATGCAAATTCTTGCTTAAGATGTGTATCTCCCCTTTAGGGTGGCTTCTGAGGTCTTCACATATTTCCCCAATTTGTTTCCTATTGCTTCAAAGGTGGAGGGAAACCAATAGTCTAAGGGTAAGGAATAAAATCTTAGCCAGACCGTTACCTTTTTGAAAGTCTCTTTTTCCGGGGATAAATTTTCCTTCCATGGTTGCGTGTACAGTCCTGTTGAGGTGTGGAAGTATGCGCCTCCCTCAAATACTTTATCCTTGTCCTCCAGGTTCATGAAGACTGCTGTGAAGAAACCTTTCGAGTCCAGGTGGAGCTCCACTTCTCTGTTTGGCTTCCAGTGATATTTAATCCAGTTCCTCAGAGTTATTTCTATGGGCCACAACCCCATGAACTTACAGATTAGTGCATGCGTCTTCATCTGGTCCCTGTAGAGTTGCAATTGTGGGTCCTCCAGTATCACCTTAGGTATCATTGTTGTTTTAGGTTTTCATGAGTTGCGCCCTTCTGTCCCATTGGGCTTCCCTGCCTCTTGTGCCTCACTCTGAGTTTCCCTTGCTTCTTCTCCCAAGCACTCCTTTTTGTCCTGGTTCCTTTCTTGACCTTTTCCTGGGTTTGATCCTGAGGGTCCTGTCACTGGTGCCTTGAAAACTATGCCTCTTGGTGCTTTCCCTCTGTCCACCACTACCTATTTGTATGAGGGGGTACCCTTTCCCCCCCCTTTGGTGCTCATGTTGCTCTCTGCTATGGCCGCGACTATCAAACCCTAGCTTGTGGTTGCTCCAAAAACATGAAAAATCGTAACTTAGGTGTCCTTCACCTCTCAAGGGAACACAACATATCTTTTTATGTAGGCATAAGAAATGAAACCAATAATATTTTTGAACCTTTATCTCTCAAGATCACCCTATGCTTGGCTTGGGAAAAAGGCATTTCTCAATTACATATTGATGGGGGTTCTTTGTTGGTTATACAATGGATGATCGAAGTCTTAGATATGCAAAAATCCACTTTATTACCTCTATATCAAGAAATTAAGCGCAACATTTCAGATTTCTCTTACATCACTTTTGAACATGTGTACAAGAGTAGGAACAAAGAGGTGGACTGATTATCCAACACTGGACTAGCATTGGAAAAAGGAACCTGGAAAATCATGGAAAATCTCCAAAATCACTCCTTGGAATATATTTACAAATCCTGGTTTTAAAATGTTGTAACATTGTATATTGCTCTAATATTATATGTATCCTAAAGTCTTAACAAGTTTTGATGAACATTGATGAAGAATATGGACTAATTTATGATATGCTTTTTTTTATTTGTAAGGTTGATTAAGGAAAAATCAGACCTCTTTCTTTTTTGAATCTTTGCACAACTCATCCATTTTTATAACTAAATGACTATTGGTTAAATATGCCACATGAAATGCTTATCGAAATCTATTTTTGTAATTTTGTTATATATAATAAAATTAATAGACATTTTTCTTGGAAAAAATGTTGTGTATAAAATGATTCGAAAACAATAAAAATAATAATAAATAACATGATATAATGCATATTGCATCGATATTTTGTATTATGTTACACTTGTTTTATAGAATAATTTGAAAAATTAAGTATAATAATACAGATAGTTGTAGTCTAAATGTTCTACGAAATGACTCTTTTCCGGCGATATTTTACAGGGACATTTGCTTGAAATCCAGCGAGAAATTGTTAGATCTCTAGATTTGAGTGATGATTTCTGTATAATCTGAGTGCTCTAGGGGTTTTTCAGCGTGTTGAATCCATTTTTGCATTCATAAATGGATTTAAACAAAAAAAAATAGTGATTTCGTGCAAATTTATATCATCGGATTCTGACGAAAAAAGCCATTTCGTAGAACAGTTAGACAACGCCATAAAAATATAGTTGGTAAAATATAAATATATTTTGTATTATGTTTTATTTTTTGAATATGAAATAATACAACTCACATGAGACTAATACATTACATTTTAGGGGAGAAGGACAATAACATGTAACATTATGGAATGTTCTAGATATGTGGTTGCATTTTTTAATTCAATGGGTGGACTATTAGAAAAGTGTAAATAAAAATGATGTCAATAATGAAATGAGTTGTAATTTGTAATCATACTCAAGATATCATTAATAAAGTACATCACTGCTGCAGACCGACCATACAAGAGAGATGGGGGGCTAAACTCCACTAGAAAGGGAAAGGGGGTTAAGAGTTTAGGAAAAGGGCTAAGCTAAGGGGG
>JZKD02S0314276.1:38212-66568 GCA_000966675.3 Picea glauca
GAAGCTTGTTTTACTTCATATGGAAATGAGAAGTTCCGAGTTACATAGTCTGAACTAGTCTCCAAGGTCGAACCCTTGGTTCCTGTTCCTTTCTAGTATTTATCAGATTACAAAACAGTTGTTTGATCCTAAAAACATGGATCGAATCAACTCAACATAGCAAGTTAAAAACTGTTGCAAGATAAGTGGGATATTTACTGAAAATGAGGTCAAATCCCTGATTTTCCTCTGTTGACCATTGGTGATGTGTAGATAGCCTTCCAAGGATAAAAGATCATTCTCCCATGGAGGCCAAGTCGAGTTGGATGATATGGCGAAATACCTTGCTTTTTAGTTCGAATGAATTTGCCCATATGTCTTTGAAATAATTCTTTTCTTCATCATATATCAAAAATGACAGCTAAACTGAGTTTGATAATTCATTAGATATGCATTGGAAAAGGTCCCAAACCTTTTCATGTCAAAAATCGCCGACCTGTGCAAAAACTTATTCGGATTCTGGATACGCAGACTTTCGGTGGTTCACTGGAACAGTTCCTGGGTGGGTTATCCACCGAAAGCGCCTATTTCGGTGGTTAATGAGCACAGTGGGCCTCGCCTAAACCACTGAATGTTGCACTTTGAAGATATTTCAAAATTGCAAAAATGGATGCTTTGAAACTTCTTTTAACACTCATGCTTTCTGAGATACTGTAGTCCTTATTCGAGCAGACCTTCGAATCTTTGTTGACTATGCAGGAGAATCTGTTACATCTATTATGGTTGTGGCCAGATTGGCCAAGGTGTCTAACCCTATTTGTTCCTCTTCAGATGATTCAAACTTCTTTATCTTGAGCCTTAGGACCCTTAGTTGCCTATACAATTTCATGTTTTCCCTAATCAACTCTTTGTTTCTACCTTTTATTGAATCATGCTTTTCTTTAAGGGTTTCATTCTCTTTGAATAGTTCATCAATCTTCTCTTTTAGATCTGTGTTTTCCTTTTTAATTACCCTCTCAAGTACCTCCATCTCATAAACTTCTCGCAGAAGCTTATTGATTTTCCTGGTCTTACCTTTCTGAGGCTTGCTAGATGAAGCTTCTTCTTTCCGTTGCCTGTGTGCTTCTATAGGCTTTGATGGAGGTGTATTTATCTTCAGTTTTGCATCAGGTTTGGTCTGCAATGTATCCTATGATTTTAACATCTCCTGCTCTGAATCAGAGTCACTATAAGGCAGGTTGAGGGGGTTTTTCCCTATGACAAAGTTTCTGTCTTCAGACTTTAACTTCCTCCTGGTTTCTCCTTTCTTGCTGGGTAGGGCTTTGATAGAACCCCTGGGCATTGAAATTCCTTTTCTCCTCTTGTGACTACTCTTAAGAGTAGAATCATTTCTGCATCTGGACCTTTTTGCCTTTATTTCTGGAGGTTTCTCTATCTGAAACTCGTTCCAGAACAAGAAGAAACTCCATTCTATTTGCTTCCTGTGAAGAGATTCTTTTACAAGGAGGGTAATCAACCCCTGATGAGATATTCTTCTTGAAACTTTAGTGGGCTGAGCCTTTACCTGTTTTGCCATTTTAATCAGGGTCTTATGAAAGAAATGGGGTATGTTTAAGTGTTCTTTGCCCGTGAAGTGGTTCAACAGTTTGAAATGGTAGTACGTCACCCTATTATAACACCCTTCACAGGTTATGTATACCAAAATCACCTTCAGCAATGTCTGCCATTTCAGCTCCAGATAGGACATGTGAATGTCCTTCTTCCATGTCAAAGTTTTATGGACTGGCAACAGATAGGACCTGAACTCAACATTTGAAGGTGAAGAAGTTTTGAACCAGCAAACCCCTGTCCTGGGAAACCCTGTGTATTTGGCGATAGATGCTTCATCTATAAATAACTCTTCCCTGCCTATTCTGGCAACCCTTCCATCGTATGAGAGGGCAAATGATTCAGCAACTTGTTGGTGGAAGATTGTCAATTTCTCACAATATGAGTAAACTCCGACCTGTTTAAAGCACTCGAAAACCTCTGGATTCTCTTCAAAATACCACATGCCATCTACCTCGGACCTTAAAGAAGGGCTTTCTTTTGTCATGGTTCGATACTGACTGTGTATGAAAATGTGGATAACCAGGTGTTTGGAAAACACGGTTCTGGGAACTAAAAATACAGTCAGTATCACTCATGAACAAACGGTGAGAACATTTGACCGAGCCTAGGGTTGATTAATTTACTGAAATACCGACTCATATTCAAATGGCAGTCAAACTGGAGAAAGCCGAAACTTCATATTTTCGGGGCAATTCGTATTTATGAAATTTTGACAGGCGATGGCTTCCAGTCTTACCTGATGGCCCGATCCAATTTCCTTGGCTCGAGATGATGGTTGAACTTGGAGACAACTTGCTAATCTCTAGAGAAAAGTGGAATCAAGATTTTGAAAACACAATTTTGTTGATACAATCGCGTGATTGTAGTTATCTTCAGCAATCCTCAGGCTTCATCACAATACCTTGAGTTTCAAAATGAATGAAAAACCTGCTAATGATGTTTGATGTATCTGCCACTGGAATCTCCGTGCAATCATATCTGGTGATGACAACTCTGCATGTATTTGAAATGATTTGTGTAATGGATAACGCGCGGGCGCTTTGAACCTTTGCTAACTGAACACCATGAACAAACATCATCTCCCACGATGCAAGCTTTCGGTGGTTGCATATCTAATCATTGCACATATTTTGACATCTGGCTCGTGCGAAAGCACGAGCTTTCGTTTTTCCCGTTCACAGACTTTCGGTGGTTACCTGCCTCCTGTTTTGACCGTTCATCTGCCGAAAATCAAAACTTTCAGTGGTTAATGAGCACAATAGTGGCTCGCCTAAACCACTAAATCCTTCTGTTTTGCCAATTTCTTGACCAAACCAAAACCAACATATCTTTTTGGGATTATTTTGAAAAACACACTCTCTAATCTTATTGCTAGAAATTTGAAAATCAAACTTAGGGACCAACCTATCATCTACTAATCAAATAAAACCAATGATTTATTTGGGGAGTTAACATGTTGCATTGATTTTGTCACCATGCAAAATTGGGATCATCACCAACTCACTACTCTTTGTTCAGTGAGTTAAATGAAGACTAGTTGACTAGTTAACTCAGCTAGGTGGCAGTTCACTCCCGTAACTACCTGAGAGACTAGACTAGGTGTCAATTTACTCTTGTAACTGTTGGTTTGTGTCCAAATCAATCTACACCAACACTATGGCTCAATAGTTACTCATGTATCTTATATATATTGTAAATTATTCACTCTTTTGAGTGTGGAAAAAGGTCAATGAGAATTATTCCATTCTTTCTCTCCTTCTTCTTATTTCTTCTATTTTCCTTGCAAATGTGTGTATCATTGTTTAGCTAGATCTATTATGTGCAGGTTCAACACATTTACAGAGATAGTCCTAGAAAGTTGAATAATTATGAGCCTAGATGGGCTCTGAAAACTAATCATCCTCCTCTTTCAATGAAGACGTTCGAATCGATTTTTTAGTGGCTTGATCGATAGCTCGGTAAGTGACATCAGATGCAGACAATGTCATAACCATCCTGGCATGTGTGTGACCTTTTACCAATTCACACAACAAGGGTAAAACCCATCAATCTTGCAGATATGATACCTTGAAAAAAGAAACTCTTATAATGGAATATGGGGAACTCGACTTTTGATAGCCAATCGGGGTGGCACAAATATAACACATTGGTTATGGGAAATTAAAGGTACCCATAGCATTCCAACACCGATGCTCTCATTTGTTGATTGAGAGTTCTATATCCATGGGATTATGGAGCCTTAATTTGTCATGGAGTTAGAATGGTTAAAATCCATATGATCGATAGGTATGATCCTTCCCTCATGGGGAAAACATAAAACTTGAAATACTGATGAGAGGAAGGATTTCATCACATAATTCCAAATCCTTCCCAACAACAGATTATAGTTGAGTGGTGTGTGGACTATCTCTACCTCTATAGAAATGATCTTTCCTCCCAAATGGACAAGAAAATAGGAAATAATCTTGTCCGTTCTAAATGATTTTCTACCAAACGTGGTTAAAAAAGAAGGAGAAGTTGCAAGCTCTGGAAAGTCAATAGCTTTCCAACAGGTCAAAGACATGACACATATTGAATCTCCCTCATCGATAATAGGCTTCTTAATCATGTGCTTCTAGTAAATCAGATTGATCTAGAAGAATACATGATAAGAAAGGCATGGCTTAACATCGGTAGCATCAAAATTTATAGTGAGATGGCTTGAACAATCCATCCCTCCGATCATCGATAACAATGCAATGCATTGTGCAGGGAAACTACAAAGCACCTCTAGAGTAGACATCATACACGATGATTGAGATAAATCCTCAAATGTAGAATAGTTAGGTGCAACTTGAGCATTAGGGTTCTGTGATGGTATTTTGTACACACCTTTCTATATGTGTGATATCATTTCCTTTTCAACTTTCTCTAAATGGAGAGATCCCTCTGGATTTGAAGTTTCTTTTCCTCTAGCTCCTGACTCTGGATTACTATAATCACGAGATATGGTTGACAAATATACCTCCTCTTCTTTCATATGATTTACCATATTAATGAACTTAAATGATCCATCTGGAAGAAGTGCACTTGAAGTGACCACTTGCAGATTGGAAGTGGAAGAGATAACTTGCATATTTTGTCCCTTCAAAAATGGATTTTGTAATACAACATTTTTTTCTTGTTGCTGCAAATTTATTAAGCATTGGGACTCTTCCATCTTTGGGAAATGATGAGTAAGTTGATCATCCACACAAATCTTGCATGGAAAATTCACCTTTCTCTTTTCATTCCTTTCCCCCTCGGCATTTATATTATCCTTTTTTTTGTTTCCTACACTACCCTTATTTCCCTTGCCTTTATTTTTCTCTTTGGGATGCTAAGGAACCTTTTGAGTAATCAATTTCATAGTGTGTACATATGAGGACTAGGTGGACGGGGTGGTCGAGCCAGGAGTCAGACCAACCTTAGCTTGTTGAATGGAAAATTGTTGCATCTGATTAGAGACTAGATATACATCTTTTCTTTGAGAGGAACTGACAATCCCATTGATAGTAGGTCCTTGTGTGGGGTTATACTTATCAAGAAATGGGTTGGCCCCTGAAGGAATCCATTACGAAGGGAAATAACTTTGCATAGGGTTCAACTAGGATTAGAAGGTGTTTTCCCATGCTCACACTGCATACGTGGTGAAATAATTACTCCTGAATCCACCATATAATGTGAACGAAGTGGAAGTGGATGGCATGCTAGAGACTTAGATACTGCTACCCATAATGACGCCCCATCGCCCAAAGGGGTTATGGCTCGAAGACAGGAAATCCACACTCCCAAAATATGGGAATGATGGAGGAATATGACCTCCACCCTAAGGGATCGCTTTTCAGGGAATTGAATAACTCCCCAAAGAAATGTTAGAAACTTGGGACATCAATTAGGAACCATTCAGTGCATTAAGCATGCCCATTGATCACATACCAAATGATAAATCATTTTCTATTGATGACAACGAAATGACTACACTCATAGAAAGAGTGGAACCAACGACCAACAAAGATGTGTTTTTTATTGAAGCGACTATTGTGGGGTGAACCACACTAGTCATTAGGTTAGACATGCCATGAGGAAAGATCTCACGGGTGAACATTAACGACATGGGAGTTGTAGGGACTCTTGACCCAAACACTGGTGGAGTGTCATCCATAGAAGCCCAACAAAGAGAGCTACTATCAATAAATGTTGATATAGGAGGTGGAACTTGCACCACAAGTGATGTAAAAGTTCCAATTATAGAAGGGTTGAACACCATAGAAAATTGTTCATCCTTAATATATTCAATAGCTACAACCTATGGTTCTGAAGGGTTAACTTCTGGGGGTTTCATACCTGAGATATCTACTAGACCATTCAATACAAAGGCACCATATTGATTAAGATGATTCCTCAATGTAGGTACAAGACAATTATTTTAGTTTTTTCTCTTGGAAGACCTTGAATTCGCCTCGATATACAGTGCAGTTGATCAACCACTTTGATTTTTATTCTCTAGGACACTATTCACATGCCTTCTTAAATAAATCTATGATCACCAAGCACACGACTAAAAAATTTCTAAAGGTAACAACAAACAAAAACTACTTTGTCAATATCCTAGCTCAGGTGGATTAGGTTTTAAAACCACAAGAGTTTCTAAGTAAGGAAGGGAGATTCCAAATGAAGGCAGTGGTTGATTAAGACCCATGGACCAACAAACAGAGGAACGATAAGTGACTATCTCGACCTCCATTGACCAACCTTATCTCGTGTAAGTACCCATGCTTCGTGGGGTACCCTGCAACATTACTGAAAAGTGTGATGTGAATTCTAATCCAGGTACAAAGACAAACCCGCATATTCACCTTTGAGATCCCTAGGAAGAGAAACTATGGTTACCAACTCGCACTTAGCGTCCGGGTGGATTGTCGATAGTCGATATCGAATAGATGGGCACGGTAACAAAGCCCAGAGATTTTTTATAGGACTATCTACAAAAGGGCTCATCTCACTTCAGAAAATCTCAAACTAGGTTAGAAGCTCTAGAGGAATGATGTTGAGAGGGCCAGTATCACTTCAAAAACACTTTAACTCAGTAAAAAATTAGTAAAGGACTAATGCCAAATGAGTCAGTATCACATAAGGAAAAATCCCAAATATATGATCTCCCCACTACACTCGGTTAATCTTTGGAAGGGTTATCTCATTGTCTTTCCCGCATGAAACCTCGTGTTTAGATCCTGTGTGAGATGATTTTCCCAGCCACACCTATATGACAATCATATTTTTCACTCCCTATCTCAATATCCTAAGTTTGTTTTGTGGCCTTGGAGAAATTTACTCTCCAACCTGAACCAAAGCCCTAGCATAGATTTGTTTGTGTATCTATTGGAATGAAAAATGTTTAATAAATTTTATTTAGCATTCATTTTATTGGTTGTCGCTTACTCAAACGGGTTATCGATGAAACTTGGATGATGTTTTGAGACACCCAAAGAAAAAAACACTTTAAGAACAGAAATAAAATTTTGATTTCTTCACTGAGAAATTAAAAGTGCTATCAACGCCTCAGGGGAAAACAAACTCTTTTCTTTCATACTTTTTCAAAAATGAAAACAATGCACTTTTGATTGTATGCAAGATATTGAACTACTTTCCATTGCAAATCTAAGATTCGTTTTAAACAATAATGTAGAACAAAGTGAGAAACAACTTTGTACACTGCATTACTTTTCTTTTATAAAAGGCTATTATAACCAAAACCAACAATGATCAAAATAAGTAGAATGTGTAAAGATCCGAGTACTAGTAAGAAATTTATTTTCTTGAAAATTTTAAAGGCAAAGGAACAAGAGAAGAATAACAAGAAATCAAGCTATTTTTGTCTTTTATTTTACTAAAAAGAAATTAATATGCAACTAAAATACATTTTTTATTTTTTTTATGAACAAAGGGAATAAGGTGAAACAAAAGAAAGAAAAGAGTCTCTATTTAATAAAACAAACATCTACTAGAAATCAAGCCCATACACACAACTGGCCTTTCGAATGACCTAAACAACCTTAAAACCGAAAGACTAACCTAAAAAACAAGCAAGAACTTTTAGCAAAATTTTAGTGTTTTCAAGGACTTAACACAACAATCAACAACAAAAAAAAAAACCTAGAAGGTTGAGAGCCATTGGAACAACCAACCTAGATCCTCCAAAAAACTAAGAGAAAGACCAAAAACCGAACGCTCAGATAGATACACGACTATGTACACAAGAAATAAGAGACATATGATATTCCAACACACAAAAATTGTGTATATACATGACTTGATAAGCAGAAAACTATGTATGGCTCAATAAAACTTCAAAAAGAAGAAATTCCCCAAAAGAGAAGGCTCCTGCTCGGAAAAAAATTCTAAGATGACACATGCTCTGAGTGAAAACTCAGGAAAGAAGAAAATTACAAGAAACAAGACAACACAAGAAACCCTCAGATTGACACAAACTAGGACAAAAGATCCATAGTANGGTAGGGCTTTGATAGAACCCCTGGGCATTGAAATTCCTTTTCTCCTCTTGTGACTACTCTTAAGAGTAGAATCATTTCTGCATCTGGACCTTTTTGCCTTTATTTCTGGAGGTTTCTCTATCTGAAACTCGTTCCAGAACAAGAAGAAACTCCATTCTATTTGCTTCCTGTGAAGAGATTCTTTTACAAGGAGGGTAATCAACCCCTGATGAGATATTCTTCTTGAAACTTTAGTGGGCTGAGCCTTTACCTGTTTTGCCATTTTAATCAGGGTCTTATGAAAGAAATGGGGTATGTTTAAGTGTTCTTTGCCCGTGAAGTGGTTCAACAGTTTGAAATGGTAGTACGTCACCCTATTATAACACCCTTCACAGGTTATGTATACCAAAATCACCTTCAGCAATGTCTGCCATTTCAGCTCCAGATAGGACATGTGAATGTCCTTCTTCCATGTCAAAGTTTTATGGACTGGCAACAGATAGGACCTGAACTCAACATTTGAAGGTGAAGAAGTTTTGAACCAGCAAACCCCTGTCCTGGGAAACCCTGTGTATTTGGCGATAGATGCTTCATCTATAAATAACTCTTCCCTGCCTATTCTGGCAACCCTTCCATCGTATGAGAGGGCAAATGATTCAGCAACTTGTTGGTGGAAGATTGTCAATTTCTCACAATATGAGTAAACTCCGACCTGTTTAAAGCACTCGAAAACCTCTGGATTCTCTTCAAAATACCACATGCCATCTACCTCGGACCTTAAAGAAGGGCTTTCTTTTGTCATGGTTCGATACTGACTGTGTATGAAAATGTGGATAACCAGGTGTTTGGAAAACACGGTTCTGGGAACTAAAAATACAGTCAGTATCACTCATGAACAAACGGTGAGAACATTTGACCGAGCCTAGGGTTGATTAATTTACTGAAATACCGACTCATATTCAAATGGCAGTCAAACTGGAGAAAGCCGAAACTTCATATTTTCGGGGCAATTCGTATTTATGAAATTTTGACAGGCGATGGCTTCCAGTCTTACCTGATGGCCCGATCCAATTTCCTTGGCTCGAGATGATGGTTGAACTTGGAGACAACTTGCTAATCTCTAGAGAAAAGTGGAATCAAGATTTTGAAAACACAATTTTGTTGATACAATCGCGTGATTGTAGTTATCTTCAGCAATCCTCAGGCTTCATCACAATACCTTGAGTTTCAAAATGAATGAAAAACCTGCTAATGATGTTTGATGTATCTGCCACTGGAATCTCCGTGCAATCATATCTGGTGATGACAACTCTGCATGTATTTGAAATGATTTGTGTAATGGATAACGCGCGGGCGCTTTGAACCTTTGCTAACTGAACACCATGAACAAACATCATCTCCCACGATGCAAGCTTTCGGTGGTTGCATATCTAATCATTGCACATATTTTGACATCTGGCTCGTGCGAAAGCACGAGCTTTCGTTTTTCCCGTTCACAGACTTTCGGTGGTTACCTGCCTCCTGTTTTGACCGTTCATCTGCCGAAAATCAAAACTTTCAGTGGTTAATGAGCACAATAGTGGCTCGCCTAAACCACTAAATCCTTCTGTTTTGCCAATTTCTTGACCAAACCAAAACCAACATATCTTTTTGGGATTATTTTGAAAAACACACTCTCTAATCTTATTGCTAGAAATTTGAAAATCAAACTTAGGGACCAACCTATCATCTACTAATCAAATAAAACCAATGATTTATTTGGGGAGTTAACATGTTGCATTGATTTTGTCACCATGCAAAATTGGGATCATCACCAACTCACTACTCTTTGTTCAGTGAGTTAAATGAAGACTAGTTGACTAGTTAACTCAGCTAGGTGGCAGTTCACTCCCGTAACTACCTGAGAGACTAGACTAGGTGTCAATTTACTCTTGTAACTGTTGGTTTGTGTCCAAATCAATCTACACCAACACTATGGCTCAATAGTTACTCATGTATCTTATATATATTGTAAATTATTCACTCTTTTGAGTGTGGAAAAAGGTCAATGAGAATTATTCCATTCTTTCTCTCCTTCTTCTTATTTCTTCTATTTTCCTTGCAAATGTGTGTATCATTGTTTAGCTAGATCTATTATGTGCAGGTTCAACACATTTACAGAGATAGTCCTAGAAAGTTGAATAATTATGAGCCTAGATGGGCTCTGAAAACTAATCATCCTCCTCTTTCAATGAAGACGTTCGAATCGATTTTTTAGTGGCTTGATCGATAGCTCGGTAAGTGACATCAGATGCAGACAATGTCATAACCATCCTGGCATGTGTGTGACCTTTTACCAATTCACACAACAAGGGTAACACCCATCAATCTTGCAGATACGATACCTTGAAAAAAGAAACTCTTATAATGGAATATGGGGAACTCGACTCTTGATAGCCGATCGGGGTGGCACAAATATAACACATTGGTTATGGGAAATTAAAGGTACCCATAGCATTCCAACACTGATGCTCTCATTTGTTGATTGAGAGTTCTATATCCATGGGAGTATGGAGCCTTAATTTGTCATGGAGTTAGAATGGTTAAAATTCATATGATCGATAGGTATGATCCTTCCCTCATGGGGAAAACATAAAACTTGAAATACTGATGAGAGGAAGGATTTCATCACATAAGTCCAAATCCTTCCCAACAATAGATTATAGTTGAGTGGTGTGTGGACTATCTCTACCTCTATAGAAATGATCTTTCCTCCCAAATGGATAGGAAAATAGGAAATAATCTTGTCCGTTCTAAATGATTTTCTACCAAACGTGGTTAAAAAAGATGGAGAAGTTGCAAGCTCTGGAAAGTCGATAGCTTTCCAACAGGTCAAAGACATGACACATGTTGAATCTCCCTCATCGATAATAGGCTTCTTAATCATGTGCTTCTAGTAAATCACATTGATCTAGAAGAATACATGATAAGAAATGCACGGCTTAACATTGGTAGCATCAAAATTTATAGTGAGATGGCTTGAACAATCCATCCCTCCGATCATGGATAACAATGCAATGCATTGTGCAGGGAAACTACAAAGCACCTCTAGAGTAGACATCATACACGATGATTGAGATAAATCCTCAAATGTAGAATAGTTAGGTGCAACTTGAGAATTAGGGTTCTGTGATGGTATTTTGTACACACCTTTCTATATGTGTGATATCATTTCCTTTTCAACTTTCTCTAAATGGAGAGATCCCTCTGGATTTGAAGTTTCTTTTCCTCTARCTCCTGACTCTGGATTACTATAATCACGAGATATGGTTGACAAATATACCTCCTCTTCTTTCATATGATTTACCATATTAATGAACTTAAATGATCCATCTGGAAGAAGTGCACTTGAAGTGACCACTTGCAGATTGGAAGTGGAAGAGATAACTTGCATATTTTGTCCCTTCAAAAATGGATTTTGTAATACAACATTTTTTTCTTGTTGCTGCAAATTTATTAAGCATTGGGACTCTTCCATCTTTGGGAAATGATGAGTAAGTTGATCATCCACACAAATCTTGCATGGAAAATTCACCTTTCTCTTTTCATTCCTTTCCCCCTCGGCATTTATATTATCCTTTTTTTTGTTTCCTACACTACCCTTATTTCCCTTGCCTTTATTTTTCTCTTTGGGATGCTAAGGAACCTTTTGAGTAATCAATTTCATAGTGTGTACATATGAGGACTAGGTGGACGGGGTGGTCGAGCCAGGAGTCAGACCAACCTTAGCTTGTTGAATGGAAAATTGTTGCATCTGATTAGAGACTAGATATACATCTTTTCTTTGAGAGGAACTGACAATCCCATTGATAGTAGGTCCTTGTGTGGGGTTATACTTATCAAGAAATGGGTTGGCCCCTGAAGGAATCCATTACGAAGGGAAATAACTTTGCATAGGGTTCAACTAGGATTAGAAGGTGTTTTCCCATGCTCACACTGCATACGTGGTGAAATAATTACTCCTGAATCCACCATATAATGTGAACGAAGTGGAAGTGGATGGCATGCTAGAGACTTAGATACTGCTACCCATAATGACGCCCCATCGCCCAAAGGGGTTATGGCTCGAAGACAGGAAATCCACACTCCCAAAATATGGGAATGATGGAGGAATATGACCTCCACCCTAAGGGATCGCTTTTCAGGGAATTGAATAACTCCCCAAAGAAATGTTAGAAACTTGGGACATCAATTAGGAACCATTCAGTGCATTAAGCATGCCCATTGATCACATACCAAATGATAAATCATTTTCTATTGATGACAACGAAATGACTACACTCATAGAAAGAGTGGAACCAACGACCAACAAAGATGTGTTTTTTATTGAAGCGACTATTGTGGGGTGAACCACACTAGTCATTAGGTTAGACATGCCATGAGGAAAGATCTCACGGGTGAACATTAACGACATGGGAGTTGTAGGGACTCTTGACCCAAACACTGGTGGAGTGTCATCCATAGAAGCCCAACAAAGAGAGCTACTATCAATAAATGTTGATATAGGAGGTGGAACTTGCACCACAAGTGATGTAAAAGTTCCAATTATAGAAGGGTTGAACACCATAGAAAATTGTTCATCCTTAATATATTCAATAGCTACAACCTATGGTTCTGAAGGGTTAACTTCTGGGGGTTTCATACCTGAGATATCTACTAGACCATTCAATACAAAGGCACCATATTGATTAAGATGATTCCTCAATGTAGGTACAAGACAATTATTTTAGTTTTTTCTCTTGGAAGACCTTGAATTCGCCTCGATATACAGTGCAGTTGATCAACCACTTTGATTTTTATTCTCTAGGACACTATTCACATGCCTTCTTAAATAAATCTATGATCACCAAGCACACGACTAAAAAATTTCTAAAGGTAACAACAAACAAAAACTACTTTGTCAATATCCTAGCTCAGGTGGATTAGGTTTTAAAACCACAAGAGTTTCTAAGTAAGGAAGGGAGATTCCAAATGAAGGCAGTGGTTGATTAAGACCCATGGACCAACAAACAGAGGAACGATAAGTGACTATCTCGACCTCCATTGACCAACCTTATCTCGTGTAAGTACCCATGCTTCGTGGGGTACCCTGCAACATTACTGAAAAGTGTGATGTGAATTCTAATCCAGGTACAAAGACAAACCCGCATATTCACCTTTGAGATCCCTAGGAAGAGAAACTATGGTTACCAACTCGCACTTAGCGTCCGGGTGGATTGTCGATAGTCGATATCGAATAGATGGGCACGGTAACAAAGCCCAGAGATTTTTTATAGGACTATCTACAAAAGGGCTCATCTCACTTCAGAAAATCTCAAACTAGGTTAGAAGCTCTAGAGGAATGATGTTGAGAGGGCCAGTATCACTTCAAAAACACTTTAACTCAGTAAAAAATTAGTAAAGGACTAATGCCAAATGAGTCAGTATCACATAAGGAAAAATCCCAAATATATGATCTCCCCACTACACTCGGTTAATCTTTGGAAGGGTTATCTCATTGTCTTTCCCGCATGAAACCTCGTGTTTAGATCCTGTGTGAGATGATTTTCCCAGCCACACCTATATGACAATCATATTTTTCACTCCCTATCTCAATATCCTAAGTTTGTTTTGTGGCCTTGGAGAAATTTACTCTCCAACCTGAACCAAAGCCCTAGCATAGATTTGTTTGTGTATCTATTGGAATGAAAAATGTTTAATAAATTTTATTTAGCATTCATTTTATTGGTTGTCGCTTACTCAAACGGGTTATCGATGAAACTTGGATGATGTTTTGAGACACCCAAAGAAAAAAACACTTTAAGAACAGAAATAAAATTTTGATTTCTTCACTGAGAAATTAAAAGTGCTATCAACGCCTCAGGGGAAAACAAACTCTTTTCTTTCATACTTTTTCAAAAATGAAAACAATGCACTTTTGATTGTATGCAAGATATTGAACTACTTTCCATTGCAAATCTAAGATTCGTTTTAAACAATAATGTAGAACAAAGTGAGAAACAACTTTGTACACTGCATTACTTTTCTTTTATAAAAGGCTATTATAACCAAAACCAACAATGATCAAAATAAGTAGAATGTGTAAAGATCCGAGTACTAGTAAGAAATTTATTTTCTTGAAAATTTTAAAGGCAAAGGAACAAGAGAAGAATAACAAGAAATCAAGCTATTTTTGTCTTTTATTTTACTAAAAAGAAATTAATATGCAACTAAAATACATTTTTTATTTTTTTTATGAACAAAGGGAATAAGGTGAAACAAAAGAAAGAAAAGAGTCTCTATTTAATAAAACAAACATCTACTAGAAATCAAGCCCATACACACAACTGGCCTTTCGAATGACCTAAACAACCTTAAAACCGAAAGACTAACCTAAAAAACAAGCAAGAACTTTTAGCAAAATTTTAGTGTTTTCAAGGACTTAACACAACAATCAACAACAAAAAAAAAAACCTAGAAGGTTGAGAGCCATTGGAACAACCAACCTAGATCCTCCAAAAAACTAAGAGAAAGACCAAAAACCGAACGCTCAGATAGATACACGACTATGTACACAAGAAATAAGAGACATATGATATTCCAACACACAAAAATTGTGTATATACATGACTTGATAAGCAGAAAACTATGTATGGCTCAATAAAACTTCAAAAAGAAGAAATTCCCCAAAAGAGAAGGCTCCTGCTCGGAAAAAAATTCTAAGATGACACATGCTCTGAGTGAAAACTCAGGAAAGAAGAAAATTACAAGAAACAAGACAACACAAGAAACCCTCAGATTGACACAAACTAGGACAAAAGATCCATAGTATGGTCACCGATTATGTTATGGGATTTTTCCTTGTGACCTTGAGTCATGTCACGAGAGAGATTGACCATATGTAAAAGATAGAACCTACCCTCACATACAAAAATTTGCAATGAAACAACTACTTTAGAAGAGAGAATGTCACACCTTGTATCATATCGGTTGATGCCATTCCCTGCTCTTGACCTTTGATCCGTTCTTGATCTCTTCGTGTACTAATCTGAAAAAAGAGTTCAAGTGTATGCTCTAAGAAGGTTGTTATATGATCAAGTTATACATGTAATACATATGAATNAACAACAAAAAAAAAACCTAGAAGGTTGAGATCCATTGGAACAACCAACCTAGATCCTCCAAAAAACTAAGAGAAAGACCAAAAACCGAACGCTCAGATAGATACACGACTATGTACACAAGAAATAAGAGACGTATGATATTCAAACACACAAAAATTGTGTATATACATGACTTGATAAGCATAAAACTATGTATGGTTCAATAAAACTTCAAAAAGAAGAAATTCCCCAAAAGGGAAGGCTCTTGCTTGGAAAAACATTCTAAGATGACACATGCTCTGAGTGAAAACTCAGGAAAGAAGAAAATTACAAGAAACAAGACAACACAAGAAACCCTCAGATTGACACAAACTAGGACAAAAGATCCATAGTATGGTCACCGATTATGTTATGGGATTTTTCCTTGTGACCTTGAGTCATGTCACGAGAGAGMTTGACCATATGTAAAAGATAGAACCTACCCTCACATACAAAAATTTGCAATGAAACAACTACTTTAGAAGAGAGAATGTCACACCTTGTATCATATCGGTTGATGCCATTCCCTGATCTTGACCTTTGATCCGTTCTTGATCTCTTCGTGTACTAATCTGAAAAAAGAGTTCAAGTGTATGCTCTAAGAAGGTTGTTATATGATCAAGTTATACATGTAATACATATGAATTCAAATATGCAAAGAAAATTGACATGCATAAGAAAATTAGACAATATTACACAAATATGGAGGGAAAGAAAACTATTTTATTGAAAAGAGTATAGGTGGATAGTTACAACCGGACTTCAACTACCAACATAGGAAATATTGCAAATTTGTTAGCACCTTGCACCTAGGTTGTTTATCCATCCATGCCCTCAATAGGTGCTTATATTGTTCTACAACACAAGTATTCCACCAGAGGACGAACACCTTCAGTAACCACTCACACAACCGATCAAATATCGACACACCGATGCTTTTACGTGGTATAACCCCTACGAGGAAACACCCACGACCCCAACGAACGTGGCCACTTGGAGCAATTTATTAATGCGAAAGAAAAAGATTACACTGATCATCGGAAAATGACCCTCCATGCTTTTTAAATAGAGATCATGGACCAATCAAGTGTTAAGCCACAAATCAATGGTCATTAAGATCGAGGAGAATATGAACCGTCGGATCACTCTATGTCAGGAACATATCGTGACCATCGCATTTCCTAACTACAAATGCATACTAATGCATACTAAAGAAACACACTAAGAAACACACTTTTACCTAACGACACATTAGAGCAAGTAGATCTTAACTAACTCCTAAGTGTCTAAATATCCTAAAATATATACCATCCTCAAGGGTTTAGGGTGGTTGTATCCAATGTGTATGGGACCAGAGAAGTTTGGGAGCGATCCCAAATGAAATCCAAGCTCAAAAATGTGGAATATTTTTATTTTTTCATAAAATTGAGGGCATACATGGTTTGTAAATTGACAAATAACGTATGTAGGCTGTTTGCAAACTGGTCAATCACATATGGCAACAAAAATGTTGTTTTTTAAATAGCAATGATGGATGAGAGTGCGATTTAAGTTTGCAAACTAGAGAATGTACTAGGCCAACTCACAAATGCAAAACTTAGTGTGGTAATTTGTAGTATAGCAACTATCCTTTTCGTCACAAACAGTTTCATTTCTGACTCGTTTTATCTTCTAAAGGCCTTGAGGCAATTCCATAGTTCTATGCTCCTCTACAACATTTTTAGAGATAATTACTAATGTATGTTTTTGCTTCTTAATTGTTCTAGGTTTGTAGGATAACCTACATTTTGGACTTGGAGAGCTCTATGCTAAGAAAATGCAATGTTGATACACACTATTTTTGATACATTTTTTATTTTCTTATGCTATTTTAAGCTCACTTTTATGTTATTTTGGGGTGACATGCAAGATTGCAGATCATTTAAATTTTATTGTGCTAAGTTTGCAATTTGCAAGTTAATCAGAAATAAAATGATCTGTTATAAGGATTTTATTGTATAATTCAGTTGTTAAATTAATGTATACATATTTTAAAATACTTTTCAAAGAGATTTTTATTATTTTTAATCCAGTCAATTCTTAGAGTCTGTACTTAACCAACAGTAGTAATAATTTCGATCAATACAATGACAAGGACATTGATATATGGAATTTCCTTTTTGAAGACCTACATATGTTTATGTTTATGATTATGTGACCATTAATAGGACAATTTCCTCTTTCTTTCCCGCTTAAGTCTTCCACAAGGAATGCATGCATCTCTTTTACCGTGTGAGACATAGATGGATTGAGACAGAACAATTCAATCCAGGCTGTGAAAGCTGTCTATAATTATTCCTCATCGCGCCCGATCCACACCTTTTGTCTACATCGTCCTTTGAAATTGCAAGAGACGGTGGGGATCCATATTTTTGTGTTTCCTGGTAACTGTGCCTTGATACAAAATCTTTTCCAAAGCCGATTTGACTGACCAGGCCGGAATAAGTTGTAGATCGTCCGGCCAAATATATTAGCAATCTTACTCGCTGTTTCATTTGATTATTTAAATTACGATTACAACGTATAGATGAGACAAATCTAATCAGTGAATAGTTTACTGATATCTTGGCGGCCAGACTGTTTTTTGGTTTGTAATAGGAAATTCACCGCAAAATTTGATCACTGAAGGTGACAGAAATTCAAGCACAATAATCTAAATGACGGGAAACTGTTTTAAAAAGTTATAGGCCCTTACTGGATACGGATGAGCTTTATATACAATCATGTGCTTACTGAAAAGTTCATATTGATTTTGACAGCAACTAATATGTAATTTTGCACTGACAATGCCACAGAAAGGATCTTTTGCGAGTTTCATTGATATTCGAGCAAAACTTTTGCCCGGAGACATCTAATTATCCAGATTTGTCTTCTCTACCAGCCCTTAGGAGCCCTATAATGCCAAAAAAATAACGCACTGCTCCGATTACGACTCGCTTGTCCGTAAATTAATAACGAGGTTCGGAAAATATATACGTCTCTCTTATTTTCTTAAACTGATAGTATTATGTAATTTGTAAGTACTCTCATTATGAAGGCCTTCACATGCAGGTGGGATTTCTTTCCTTCGTAGTGGACGGAAGGATGTGGTGCCCTATATCGCCTTTACCTTGTACTTTATCTGCGTATTTGTCGATACATATGACTTGGTGTGCAAGTGTCGATAGATTGGTTTCCTCTCTTTTGGAAGGGTTGACGTCAATCCACATCAGCCGATGTTCGACCCCGGTCATTAAAGGTTTTCTAGGCTTATCTATCTTTGTGATTATTTCAGCGTGTAATCTCTGTTGCAAATAGAAATTGCAGGTCGGTGAGCTTTAAGTGTCCACCGATTTGTGAGTGAGTCAGTTTGTGAGATACCCTTGTTGTGACCTTAGAAGAGAAAAAAGACTTGAATCTGTTATGTCATTAGATAATGCATTTTCCGTATAGTCATCTATAAGTTGTGGAAGAGGAAGCGGGAGAGGAAACTTTAGAGGAAGAGAAAGAAGCTCTGGTAGAGGTTGACGCCATATAAGTCTTGGAAATAATGGTGGAAGAGGTCAAAATCCAAATAAGAGGTCTCCAAGTAATCAAAAATTTGATAAATCAAAGATTCAATGCCGTTATATGATTGCAAGAAAAGAAAATATAATTAGAACAAGCAAGGACAAGATCAGTCAAATGACGCAAATAGTTCCTCGAGACCTATGTTTATGGTGCACGGTGACGCAATTCCTATAGTCTCACCAGTTGAATGCAATGTTTCTCAAGAAAGTCCTTGTGATATATGCTATCTAGATTTAGGCTATAGTAACCATATGAGATGAAACATAGAATTGTTTTTTAGTTTGGATAAGTCATTCCAAACTAAGGTTACACTTGGAACATATATCCCATTCGTTATCTTAGATAAAGGAAATATAAGCATTTTAACTAAACAAGGAGAGGAAAAAATTATTCCTCATGTTTATTATGTTTCTGGTCTAAAAATTAATTTGACGAGCACATGACAACTATTACAAAAATGATACATAATCTACATGGAAGATAATAATTGTTTGATTATGGACATATATCCAAGCAATCAGCTTATTGAAAGAATCCATATGTTCTCATTGACATTGAATCCAACCAAGACAAAACATACAACACTAGTTGTTGGAAAATAAAAAGATGTGTAGTTAGACACTACATTTACAACAAAAAGTGCACGGAGTTCCAATGAAGAAAATAGTGTGCCCAGTATGAAGAAAGGAGAAAGTGGTGTAGAAATGTAGGCAACATTTCAATCTGAAGTACATGATGATTCATGGTTATGGAATTTCAAATTTGGACATTTGAACTTTGGAGCTCTGAAGCTGGTACACATAAAGGATATGGTAAAATGTTTTCCATTGATTGAAAAACCAGAAAAAATATATGAAAGTTGTATTTTAAGAAAGAAACATAGAGAATCATTTCCACTTGGAAAGTCATAAAGATCCACTGGAAATAGTACATTCAGACATTCGTGGACCAGTGAAAACGCCATCTATAGGAGGCAGTACACATTTTCTAACATTCATTGATGATTTCTCAAGAAAAACATGGATTTATTTCATAAAACATAAATATGACACATTGGGTTGTTTTCAATAGTTTAAATTATTTATGGAGAAGAAAAGTGGTTATTACATCAAGTGTGTAAGAACTGACATAGGAGGAGAATATAGTTCAAGAGAATTTCAAAAATTTTATAAAGTTCATGGTATTTACAAGTAATTTACCCCATCGTATACACCACAACATAATGGAATCACAGAAAGAAAGAACATAATCATCATGGAAATGACACAGTATGTTAGCAGCTAAACAATTGTCAAACGAGTATTGGGATGCGGTAGTGGCAACTGCAATATAGATCTTGAATAGATGTCCGACAAAAAGTGTAAAGAATAGAGTTCCTCAATAAGCCTAGACATGTATGAAGCATAATGTGGCGCATTTAAATTTTTTTGGTTGTGTCACATATGCACATGTTCTAGATGAGCTGAGAAAGAAGTTGGACAACAAATGACATATATGTATAATTGTTAGGTATTCTGAAGATACAAAAGGATACAAGATGTATGACCCTATCACAAGAAAATTCATAATCAACTGTGATGTTCAATGCATGAAAAATGAAGCATGGGATGGAAGCATAGAAAATAAAATCATAATTATTGATACTATTGATCATGATGAAACAAAAGAAGAGGTGTTTCAAACACCATGTACAAGTCAGTGTGCAGTGCCTTCTACACTTGGCACTGCAACACAAATCACAACACAAACTACTCTAGTGAGATCAATAGTTGCACAGACTACACCTAGAGCGCATCAAACTCCAACAAGCAGTACAAGTAGTTCTACATCTCCAAATCCAACATTATCAAGTTTGTTACCAAGGAAGACACGAAGTTTGCATGACATTTATAATGAGGACACCACAAATTCATTTTTTGTTTTTGCTTTGTATTCACAAATGGATGATCCATTAACTTTTGAAGAATTTGTCAAAGATGACGTATGGGCTCAAGCCATGGATGAACAAATTAGATGCATAGAGAACAATCATACATGGAAGTTGGTAGATGTACCTAAAGACAATGATGTGATAAGTGTGAAGTGGATTTATAAAACCAAGCATGATGCAGAAGTGCAAGGTGATGCTACTTGCAAGAGATTTTACACAGAAACCTAGAATTGATTTCAATGAAACATTTACACCAATTGCACGAATGGACAAAGTTAGAACTTTGTTATCCATTATTGCACATAAAAAATGGATTTTTTTACCAAGTGGATGTAATGTCAAAATTTTTGAATGGAAAATTGGAAGAAGAAGTATATGTGTAACAACCACAACTCTATGAGGTTCCAAGCAAAGAAGAAAAAGTATAAATATTGAAGAAATCATTGCATTGATTAAAGAAACCTCCTAGATCTTGCTAAGTCACATAGATTCCTATCTCATTTAGAATGGATTTCAGAGAAGTGAATGTGAGCCAACATTGTACATCAAACAAAATCAAGAAGGTAACATGTTAATTGTTTGATTATATGTAGATGATTTTATTTTTACAGGTGATTTTCGAATAGAAGTATCTAAGTCAATGATGAAGGATGAATTTGAAATCATTGATTTAGGGATGGTGATATATCTTCTAGGTATTGAAATTCACTAGTCAAAAGTTGGTATATTTATCTCATAATCTAAGTATGCACATGAAATTTTGAAGATACTCAATATGATAAATTCCAAAGCATCCCCAACACCTGTCATAACATGATTGAAGTTAATCAAAGAATATGAAGGATCAAAGGTGGCTCCCACAATGTTTAAAAGACTAGTAAGAAGTCTTATGTGCTTAACAACAACAAGACCCGATATTATGTATGGAGTGAGCTTGATTTCAAGGTTCATGGAAAATACAAAAGAATCCCATTGTAAGGAAGGGAAAAGAATTCTGAGATATGTGAATGGAACAAAAGACTTTGGTTTTTTGTATTCTACCTCAGAATATTTCAGACTCATTGGATACATTGACAGTGATTGTGGAGGCAACATAGATGACAAAAAAACAACCTCTGTGTACATTTGTTTTTTGGAATAGGTATAGTATCATGGGCATAAAGGAAGCAGTCTATAGTGACTGTCTCTTCAACAAAAGAAGAGTATGTCGCAACTACAAGCATAGCTTGTCAAGTAGTTTGGATGAGAAGAATTTTAAAATATTTGTTGGAGGAACAACACGAACCAACTAAACTAGTATCTTTTGAAAAAAAATAATCCATCATGTTATCAAAGAATAATTTTTTTCATAAGAAAACCAAGCATATTGATACAAGGTATCTCTTTATGAGAGAATTGGTAAAAAACAAAGAAATATGTTTAGAATTTTGCAGGTTAAAAGAATAAGTCACATATATTTTCACAAGATCTTTAACAAGAGATGCATTTCAACAACTGTGTAGTAGTCTAGGAGTCTGCGCATTAATAGATGTAAATTTTTGTAATCCCACCTACTTATAATTAAGGGGGACTGTTGGAAATAGTAATTACAAGTCGATGAGATTTTCTTCTTCGTCGATTTGTCAGTCGGTCATTTTTTCAGTATGCAACTACATTTCATTAGTTTATGCTTACGTTTATGCAAACTTACTTTTTTTCAGTTTTCAAGAAGGGGTCTTATTAAATGAATCCGATCTTAATATTTCTCGAGTCCACTTAAGTATATAAGAGTTAGTCGAATTTATTTGTCTCTTAAATGTTAAGTCGGTTAGCTTTTGTAAGAATTCTTATTTTTATTTTTATATATGTCTGAGTTTGTAAGTCATCAAAAAACACATAGGATATGCAAAGAAGAAACAACAACAACTGAAGGTAGTCGAGGAAGTCTGAGAGCCAAAGCTCTGTGTAGTATTTTGTACCTGCGTGCATCACCCAAGTCTTCTATATAGCGCACACCACTTAAGTTGGTAATATATATGTTATGATTTGGTTATGCACATGAAGTGTTTAAGTTATGATTGAATGAAAGTGTTGAGAAAATATCTATCTTTGTATTTGTGCATGATTTTGTAGGCTTACAAGTTATTGACTTAGTTTATGGGTTAAGTCGATAGAGTGTAGTCTAATGCATATGTTATTGCTTTACTAAGTGTTATATTTATAGTGTTCATAAATCGCATGACATTTTATTCTATTTACACAATGTGCAGTTTGTAGTGAAGTTTGTCACCATGCAGAAAATTGAAGAAAGAGTATTGAGGTGTGCAGAGTTGCATTGCGCGCTATAGATCCAATAATCTCATCAAATGGAATTTGAACATTGTTCCTTTACCGATATTTCCAACTTCCTTTGCCAATATTTCCATGTCTCTATTCAGTTTCCCTTAGGCCTATCTTAAAATGATGTAAATTACAAAATTTTAAAAACTAGTATGTGAAGCAAAATTTACTTTCCAAATAAAAACGAAATAAACAAAAAAAAAAATCTTCATATTAGATCACTTGATTATTATATATTGTAGTGTGCTAGGATATGAGTGCATTAATTAAGTACTAAGGTTCTTGGATTAAACTTGATTCGATGAAAGAGTCAATGAGTTAAATCTATCTTAGATGATTTCTGGGCTAGTTTTGGATGCCCATGGTATTGTACCCATGGATTTCATGTAATGAAACCACTACAAGGAAAATACCTTATAATAGAGATTTTTAGTGTTACAAAATTGAAATTTTTTTCAAAAAAACCTTCGCTAAAACATTCATTTTTCGTAGTGGATGTTTTTTTCGGAGATTATTGTTGGATAACTGAGAGGGAGGGTGAATCGGTAATAAATCAATTTAATCCGTTTTCACCATAAAATGCAAGTGTTATATAAATGTAGCATTATCATCCAATACTTTTAGAGTAGATAAAAAATGAAGAAATGAGCAATCACACATACACAGTACACCAATGTTTACGTGGAAACCCAAAGCGGGAGAAAACCACATAATGTTTTTTCTTATATGTATTTAAGAATTAAATTCGTTGGAAGAATGAACTTCTTTTGTTTTCCAGTTGCAACCAGAAGGAAGCTCCAACCCCCTAGTTTCTCAAGCTACAACCTGAGGGAAGCTCCAACTCCCCAATTCTCTTGCTACAAACAGAAGGAGACTACAACCCCCTATGTTCTCCGGCTACAACCGGAAGGTGGCTACAACCACCTATCATTTTCCCATCCAACCACTGTGATATATAAATAAAATAATGGAGCCACTATCACACTATCACTGTGAGATATACTACTGTAAACCTGTACCAATCAACCTACACCAAACAACCTATACCAATAACCTGAACCATTTATCGACCATGCATCAACTTGTACCTCAATATGAAATCAAAATGTACCATAAACAAGTGCATAAACCATGAACCAACCTATACCTCAAACTGTACCATGAAAAAGTGCATCAACCATGCACCAAACCTGTACAAATAAGATGTCACAACAACCTGTATCATCAATTCTATAAACCAAATCAGATCTACTCACCAAGATCAATCACCAAGACAACTCTCAAAGATGTGCATCAACCAAGCATAACACAACAACTCATAATCATCACCAACATCAATATGTGCTTCTAATAATATACCAATACAAGTATGCTACATCATCCATAAACCACGTGTCAAAAATACTACTAATAAGTGCCTCAAACCATGTACCAAGTATGTACCAATCATGTATCAACTACTCATCAACTATGACTCATCAAGATGTACCAACATCATCAACTATACACCTCATGTATGTGCCAACTCATCAACTACTTGTCTCAACCATGTACCTAGACCAAAATCCTTCATCAATTCCATCATCCAAGTATGATTTGCAACTATGTAATAGACCTAGTGTATATGATCACATACCTGCAAATCATCCTTAACTTTAACAACAAAATACTATGATTTTCATCAAACTTTACTTTAGTCTCACATGACTAGTTTTGGATTAGTCAACAACCCTAAATTGAAATAATCATAACTATGTACCTCCAATGAATAAAGATATGAAAATAGTACAAAATATTCCTCAATGTTTTCTATGAAATTCCTCCAGGTGTCACTAATTGTAACCTCTCAAAAAAGGTGTTATAGTAAAAATGACATACCTTATTAAATTATGTCTTATTCTAGTGAGAGAACTTGTAGAGAATTCCCCGCACATAATATTTTTTGTATGGATCTAAATATTGTACATAGAATAATACATACTATAATATAACCAAAACATTTGGTATTACTAAATTGGGATTTGTTATGAATAATTTATGACAATTTTATCCGAAACACATGTTTTAGACTAGTTTCGGGACTTGCCACAAACCCTATTTTCCATGGAGTGTAACTCCAAAAATAAAATGACCCACGAGATGAAATTTGTAACACAACTACTTGGATATGTTTCCTCAATGGTCTACCAATTTCACAAGATGAATCATTCTAGAAAAAACTTTATTGGGAAAATGGTGAGATGACCTGTAAATAACAAACCTTAGAAAGCATCATCAAAAGAATTTATCCTCCCTTGAATTTCAACCTTCATTACTTCACCTTTCCTCTAAAATTCAGCTTAGATATCCTTTTTTTACCTCATTCACCTGTAGATATTCAATACTCTCAAGTTTTATTTAAAATGAGAGAGTCTTGCCTCTTATTTATACTTTCACGTAGCTTCCTTAAGGGGTTACCTTTTAGGGATAACCCACTTCTAACCACTTTTCCACTTAGTAATTTCTCCATTAACTTTATTTTTTAAACAATTTATTTTGTATTCACTTTCACTTATAGTACACTCATCACTTCACTTTATTATTTACCTTCTAAAATATCATAAACCACTTTGACCTTTTTGGGGTTCTAAATGACTCATGAGGGTTCTCCAACTTCAGATGCCTGTAACTCTCTAACCATGAGGAGTTATGTGAAGGTCCACATACCACCAAAAATGGAATGACATGTACTATCCATATAGAATATTCTTACCTAAAAATATATCAAAACTCATACCATTATCCATCAAACAAACTTGGGTCTATTGCCTAAACCTGGGTTCTCCAACTTCACATGGCCATATCTCTCTAACCGTGGGGAGTTATGTGACATTCCACATACCACTAGAAATGGCATGACATATACTACCCATATATAATATTATTACCTTAAAATATATTAAAACTCATACTATTATACATCAAACAAACTTGGGTCCATTACCCAAACCTTTGTCCTACTAGACTTTCTCCAAGGGTTGACATCAATCACTAAGAGTTGACATCAATCTACAATATCACTCTCCAATGGTTGAAATAAATGACAACCAACAATCCATACCAATTTTCCATCGACCTATGCCAACTTTCTCAGATTATAACGAAACATCATTATAACTAAAAAAATATGGGAAACCAAAGGTTTTAGTGGATTTCTTTCTAGGCAGTGCGCTTCATGGTGTATACACACCATGGAAGTCAAAAACATATTAGGGCACCGATGCTATTATAAATAATAACAAAATGGTTCTTTAATAATAACAATGGACTGGTCGAACCTGTGATACCATGCACCACTGCATTACAATACAAACTTGATTGGTAAATGAAATTTAGAATGCACTGATGCAGAAGTCTGATACAGAAGCACCAGTGCATTGTTTCAATTAGACACACTGTATTATTATAATTTTTGTTGTTAAAATATTATTACGATCAATGTTGGTTCATTTTATTACAACAAATGTGTGCATTTCATTAGAACACTGGTGATTTTTAGCATTAAATGCACCAGTGTTCATTTTATCTTTTTAGAAACATCAACTCTGACACTACAATTATTGTTATTTTTTTATTCTATTGTTCATAAAAAATTGATATATATCTTATAATAGTATTCAGATAAATTAAATTTTGACTAGTGCATTTGGATATGATGTTTGGATCAATTTATTATATTATCATATCTTGCCCCTCTTCATTATAATATTTAATCATCCATATATTTAATCAGTGATGTAATATTTCATCGCGACATTGTACAACACAATAGAATAAAATAAATTGTCTTTTATTATATATGAATAAGAGGATCTTTGTCATACAAAATGGGACACTTATTGGTAACCCCTTGTCTTTCAATTGGGACACTATGTCCATTATATTAAAAAAAATATTTGATTTTCACAGACAATTATTTCAAAAAATACAACTTGCATTGATATCCAAATTTATTGATCATAGTTCTTCATTAGAACTGTTGTTAGTGCTCGAGCTACTTCTATGACTTGGGTTATTTGGCAGACTGTTTTCTTGATTTCCTCGACTTTTTTCCTCTTCTTCAAATTCCATCTACAAAATAAAAAATAAAGTGTAATGGGTGTATCTACATTGGTGAGAATAATGAAAATTGAAATAAATAATATACATGATGCACATTCTTTCAAAACCAAATCCCATTCCTTCTATCAATAAATTTTTTTTGGGACATTTCCATACTTTTTTCCCTTCAAGTTCTATACCCGATAGGGTGAGTTCAAGATAATGATGGTCTCTCATGATGCATTAGTGGAAACGAAAACCCAGAAAAAGAACAATCTGTTAACTTGGAGGGATTATTCAAGGTACTTTTACAATGAATTTGAATATGGTGTAAGAAGATGAAACGTAGAAAATTGAATTAGATTTTTGAATATACATTTTTTATTCATAGAGAACTGTGGGTACCTATGTCAAATTTAATGTTTTCTAACAATGATATCTTATTTTTCCAACAAAATATGAGATATATGTTTTTTTTTGTGCAGGTGTTGAGTACCCTAATGATGGAATTTCGTTCAAAAATATTGTACACTTTTAGAGAACCTATTTTTTCTTCTGTCGTGGATTTTTTAGAAATTTATAATTTTAATTTCGTATTTTTTTTAAATTATCAAAGTCAACATATCCCTCAAATCACAATGTATTTTGTTCATGAAGGCTAAGAGGCTATTAATATGATAATATATTTTTTAGATCGTAGGTATCAATCTCCTCTAGGACAACATATAACGCATTTGAGAAATGGTTAAGCTGAGAAAAATTTATAGTATAAATAACGAAGGTATATATTCTAATATTTTGATATATGTCAAGTTATTTTAAATGTATATTTGGAATATGCAAAGCCAACTCTATCTGTGTCTATAGTTTCATCAATAATTGAATTGTGTAGCCTATAGAAAAATAACTTCAAAGATAGAGATATGGAAAGGAATTCATAAAAATGGAGTTTTTTATGCATTTGTAGATTGAACCACTAGGTTTGTCATATTGAACCTAAATCCAAGGAAAAAAAATTAACAAACACATATCTTAGAGTTTTCACTCCTACCCGAAAAAAAATGAAATTCAAATAAGGAACGCTTGATTTAGGAATAGACATGCATTCCTAAACCATGTGCAAATTATTAGCAACATGAACGTGAAAATGTTCATATTAAACAAAATCAATTATCTC
>JZKD02S0314276.1:83069-123213 GCA_000966675.3 Picea glauca
TTCATTATCGATCACTGGGCTCTTGAATCCTCAAGACCCGATGGCCAGTCAAAGCTGACTTCTTCCCGTCGTAACTTCCGCTCTATCATGACTTCGCTACTCGCGATATCAACACTTGGAATTTCCAACTTCCGATACCCGATGCACCGAGTTTCCGATGCATACATGTGGATTAACTTTTCCAAACCCATCACTTGAATCGAGACTTCAGGAATCGCAGGATCGCAAATCCTAATGCCAAAGGATTCGAGACTTTGTTTTCCCCAAACTCCGACACTATGCCACCTGTCCTCCACTAACTCTTGTTGTGTCCCACACGACCCTTCTATCAGAAATTCACGGATCGCAAATTCAAGCAGCGAGGTTTCTTTTTTTTCAAAAACCTCGATTCTCCAATCCCCGACTCTTCAGAATCTCTTGATACGCGTCCACACAATAGACGGTCTTGAGCCTATCGGGATATCTCATATCGCGATTCCTGATGTTGCGATTTCTTCACTTCCGGAATTCCCGATGACTCCAATATCCTGATGACTCCTCCGGGACTTCTCCTCTTCTCCCTAGGGCTTAACCCCAGTGTAACTTCAGTAGAATCTAATGGTTGACAGGATTTTCATGAATTTCCTCCACAGATATTGACCGTCTCTCCTCCCTCTTGAGGATTTCCTTGATGTAAGATATCCAGTGCAGTCTTTCAACAGATTTTGGTGGCCCCACTCCTCCTGAACTTTTTCCAACTTCTCAACCTCTGGAAAAATGAGAATTCTTTGCTCGCACCCCTTGTGGAAATTCTGTCAATGACCTTTTGCACGCACTCCTTGCGGAAAACCTCCAACAACACCTAAATGTTGAATTATTTTGACTCTGCGCACTCCAGCAACAACAGTCTTCCGATGCTTCGCTCAGAATCACAACTCTGAGACTTCCCTCTGGCCTGCGCACTCCTTGCATGGAACTATGCCTAACTGACACTTCGAGGAAATAAGCACAAAAGTTATCTCTAATTGAACCCTTCTGTCAATGCACTCCTTGCGGACAAATTCAACTACACTCCTTGCAGGAATTCTTTGGTTCAAAATAGAGAAACAATTGAAACTAATTCCTTCTTCCCTTCAGAATTCAATTTACACATGAAATCACATACACAGCATATAAAAGCAAATGTATATCAGGAAGTAAACATTCACGAGCATATCAACATCAACACACAGAGAATCAACACAAACCATGAATTTGAATCAGGGTTCTTCTATTAATTCAAATGCCTGTACATGGGTGTTTTTCAAACATTATTCTCTGCTTGCTCCTCTTCTCTTCATCCAGAATGATACTCAATGTTACAATGTACAAAGGAGGTTGTCTATATCCGTTTTCCCTCTCGGACTCTAAACTATCAAATATAGAATTAAATTTCTATCTAACTGCATTAAATCTATTAAATTCCAACTATCTACCTAAGGACGAGAGCTATCCGCTCGAGGTCCATTACAATATACAAGTGAGACATCTCTTAAATTAATTCATTAAATATTTGCGCAACAATCCCAAAGTATTTTCAAAAACTTTGTGCTGGCTTATCCAGATGTATTCTGCTTCCACGTTGGCTCACTTGATGTGCTGGCGATGCTCCTACATCATACTCCTCGGATTTAAAATTTTCATGGGCTCCTATCCATGAGCTCCTGCACGGTCTATCCATGCTTTTGTATCACTGCTTCACTCTCCCAGCAGGGATCTTCCACTGGGTGGTTCTTCCGCTTGACCAGATACTCGAAGTATTATTTCCTTTGGGTCTTCTTACCCACTCTCTTATCCAATATGCACTCCATCTACGGATTTTCTGCAACTGGAAATTGTTTCACCCACTGGATCACTGGCTCTTCAGTTCCAGTTTCTACTTCTCCAGCCTTTTATGGGTATAACTCTGCGACATTAAATATCAGAGATATTCCGATTCCATCCGGTAACTTGATCTCATAATCATTTTCTCTGAATTTTCTCAAGACCTTGCATGGTCCGATCTTATTCATTTTTAGCTTATTGTATGTTCCCCTCGGGAACCTTTCTTTCCTTAAGTGTGCCAGAACTAGATCACCAACTTCAAATTGAAGTTGTCTCCGATGTTGATCTTCTCTGTGCTTGTACTCCTGGTTTGATTCTTGTAGTCGTTGCTTCACCTTATTGTGAAGTTCCTTCATTTCCTCAACGAATTCCTCTGCACTAGCGCTGCTAGTATCATTCCATTGTGAATCCCTCAATTCAAAAACTCCCCTCGGCTGCATTCCATAAACAACCTGAAATGGACTCTTCCCAGTGCTTCGATTCACTGATTCATTGTATGAAAACTCTGCTTGTTGTAATACATGGTCCCAGCTGCTATGGTGCTTCATCACCAAGCTCCTCAACAAGTCTCCCAGACTTCTGTTGACCACTTCTGTTTGTCCATCCATTTGAGGATGATAAGCATAAATAAACATCAAGTTAGTCCCCAGCTTCTTCCATAAGGTCCTCCAAAAATGCCCTATGAATTTCGTGTCTCTGTCCAAAACTATACTTTTCGTCAACCCATGAAGTCGAATGACCTCCTTGAAAAATAGATTTGCGATGTGAGTCACATCGCCGGTCTTCTGGCATAGAATGAAATGTGCCATTTTCGAAAATCTGTCCACAACCACAAAGATTGAATCACCATCTCTTTGTGTGCTCGGCAAACCCAATACAAAATCCATGCTTATGGCTTCCCATGGCCTCTCTGGTATGGGCAATGGCTGATAAAAACCTGCATTCTTATTTTTTCCCTTCGAATGCTAGCAGATTCTACATCTGTCAACGAACCTTTTGACATCTTCTCATATTCTTGGCCAAAAATATGACTCATTCAGCTTCGCGAATGTTTTGTCATGGCCAAAATGTCCTGCCAATCCACTACTGTGTTTCTCCTTCAACAAGTTCTCCCTCATGGAGCATTTTGGAATACACAGTTGATTTCCTCTGAACAACAATCCTTCCTGGATCATATAATCTATCCAAGGACTTTTGTCTTTGAGAACTGGATTCTCAGATGCTTCATACGCTTCCGCAAAATCTGCATCACCTGCGTAGATGTCCCTGAGATTTTCAAAACCCAATGTTTTGACTCGAAATTCCCGCAGCAACAAACACTTCCTACTCAAGGCATAAAACACTTTGTTAGCAGTTCCTTAAATGTGCTTAATCACAAATGTGAAATTATGCATATAATCTACCCATTTATCATGTTTCTGATTCAACTTCTCTTATTGAGTCACAAACTACAATGCATGATTATCACTGTACATAACAAACTCTTTTGGGATCAAGTAATGCCTCCACTTCTTCAGTGCCCATATGATAGCATAAAATTCTTTATCATATGTGGAGTATTTCAGCTTCGCCTCATCCAATTTCTCGCTAAAATATGCAACTGGTCTGTCTTCTTGACTCAAGACTACCCCTATAGCGAACCCACTAGCATCACATTTCACCTGAAATGTCTTCTGGAAATCCGGTAACACCAACACTGGTCGTTCTGTGATATTTCGCTTCAATAGATTGAAGCTCTTCTTAGCCTCTACTGTCCAGTGAAAAGACTTACGCCACTTTTTCACTGTATCCATCATCGCTACACTAATTCCACTGAAATTTCTGATGAATTTTCGGTAGAAACTAGCTAAACCATGAAAACTTCTCACCTCGAAAATGTTTCTCAGTGATGGCGAATTCTTGATCACCTCTACCTTATCAGGATCCATCTTTAACTCATTTGCGGATATAACAAAACCCAAATAAATGAGCTTTGTCTTCATAAATGAGGACTTCTTCATATTGATCAACAAATTTTCCTGCTGTAGCTTCCGCATCACAATATCCAAATGCTTCAGATGCTCAACCTATGATTTACTGTAAATCAGTATGTCATCCAAATAAACAATGACAAATTTTCCGATGAACTCTTTCAGGACTTCATTCATGAACCTCATAAATGTGCTTGGTGCATTCGTCAAACCAAACGGCATGACTAACCATTCATACATACCTTCGTTGGTCTTGAAGTTTGTCTTCCACTCATCGCCTTCTCTCATGCGAATCTGGTGGTATCCACTTTTCAAATCTATTTTGGAAAAATATGTTGCCCCACTCAAGCAATCCATCAGATCGTCCATTCTCGACAATGGAAACTTGTACCTGATGGTTATTTTGTTGATATCTCTTGAATCAGTACACATTCTCCAACCTCGATCCTTCTTTGGACTGATTAGTGTTAGAACAACACATGGACTCAAACTCTCTCTGACTAATCCTTTGTCCAATAGCTCCTGGACCTACCTCTTGACCTCCTCATTTTCCTGCGGCGTCAACCTGTACACGGCTTTATTTAGTAAACTGACCTCTGGTATGAGGTCTATATGATGACTCACACTCCTCATCGGTGGCAACGAATGAGGTAATTCCTCCACTATGATGTTAGCGAACTCTTCCAACAGTTCCTGAACTTCATCTGGTAAATCATCCACTCTTGTGCTAGTCAGAACAATTCTTGGCTTTCTGACCACAAAGAATTGTGGATCTTCCTTCTTTTCCACCTCTGTAAGAAGTTCCTTCCCACTCATGAGAAGTATTGTGTTACTTACTTCTGTCTTCACCTCCTTATCTTTTATCGAAAGCAACCTGTGTGTCCTCCCAATTGTGTAAGTGTGACAGAACTAGATCACCAACTTCAAATTGAAGTTGTCTCCGATGTTGATCTGCTCTGTGCTTGTACTCCTGGTTTGATTCTTGTAGTCGCTGCTTCACCTTATTGTGAAGTTCCTTCATTGCCTCAACGAATTCCTCTGCACTAGCGTTGCTAGTAGCATTCCATTGTGAATCCCTCAATTCAAAAACTCCCCTCGGCTGCATTCCATATACAACCTGAAATGGAATCTTCGCAGTGCTTCGATTCACTGAGTCATTGTATGAAAACTCTGCTTGTTGTAATACATGGTCCCAGCTTCTATGGTGCTTCATCACCAAGCTCCTCAACAAGTCTTCTAGACTTCTGTTGAAGACTTTTGTTTGTCCATCCATTTGAGGATGATAAGCATAACTAAACATCAAGTTAGTCCCCAGCTTCTTCCATAAGGTCCTCCAAAAATTCCCTATGAATTTCGTGTCTCTGTCCAAAACTATACTTTTCGGCAACCCATGAAGTTGAATGACTTCCTTGAAAAATAGATTTGCGATGTGAGTCACATCGCCGGTCTTTTGGCATAGAATGAAATGTGCCATTTTCGAAAATCTGTCCACAACCAAAAAGATTGAATCACCACCTCTTTGTGTGCTCGGCAAACCCAATACAAAATCCATGCTTATGGCTTCCCATGGCCTCTCTGGTATGGGCAATGGCTGATAAAAACCTGCATTCTTATTTTTTCCCTTCAAATGCTAGCAGATTCTACATCTGTCAACGAACCTTTTGACATCTTCTCACATTCTTGGCCAAAAATATGACTCATTCATCTTCGCGAATGTTTTGTCATGGCCAAAATGTCCCGCCAATCCACTACTGTGTTTCTCCTTCAACAAGTTCTCCCTCATGGAGCATTTTGGAATACACAGTTGATTTCCTCTGAACAACAATCCTTCTTGGATCATATAATCTATCCAAGGACTTTTGTCTTTGAGAACTGGATTCTCAGATGCTTCATACGCTTCCGCAAAATTTGCATCACCTGGGTAGATGTCCCTGAGATTTTCAAAACCCAATGTTTTGACTCGAAATTCCCGCAGCAACAAACACTTCCTACTCAAGGCATAAAACACTTTGTTAGCAGTTCCTTAAATGTGCTTAATCACAAATGTGAAATTATGCATATAATCTACCCATTTATCATGTTTCTGATTCAACTTCTCTTATTGAGTCACAAACTACAATGCATGATTATCACTGTACATAACAAACTCTTTTGGGATCAAGTAATGCCTCCACTTCTTCAGTGCCCATATGATAGCATAAAATTCTTTATCATATGTGGAGTATTTCAGCTTCGCCTCATCCAATTTCTCGCTAAAATATGCAACTGGTCTGTCTTCTTGACTCAAGACTACCCCTATAGCGAACCCACTAGCATCACATTTCACCTGAAATGTCTTCTGGAAATCCGGTAACACCAACACTGGTCGTTCTGTGATATTTCGCTTCAATAGATTGAAGCTCTTCTTAGCCTCTACTGTCCAGTGAAAAGACTTACGCCACTTTTTCACTGTATCCATCATCGCTACACTAATTCCACTGAAATTTCTGATGAATTTTCGGTAGAAACTAGCTAAACCATGAAAACTTCTCACCTCGAAAATGTTTCTCAGTGATGGCGAATTCTTGATCACCTCTACCTTATCAGGATCCATCTTTAACTCATTTGCGGATATAACAAAACCCAAATAAATGAGCTTTGTCTTCATAAATGAGGACTTCTTCATATTGATCAACAAATTTTCCTGCTGTAGCTTCCGCATCACAATATCCAAATGCTTCAGATGCTCAACCTATGATTTACTGTAAATCAGTATGTCATCCAAATAAACAATGACAAATTTTCCGATGAACTCTTTCAGGACTTCATTCATGAACCTCATAAATGTGCTTGGTGCATTCGTCAAACCAAACGGCATGACTAACCATTCATACATACCTTCGTTGGTCTTGAAGTTTGTCTTCCACTCATCGCCTTCTCTCATGCGAATCTGGTGGTATCCACTTTTCAAATCTATTTTGGAAAAATATGTTGCCCCACTCAAGCAATCCATCAGATCGTCCATTCTCGACAATGGAAACTTGTACCTGATGGTTATTTTGTTGATATCTCTTGAATCAGTACACATTCTCCAACCTCGATCCTTCTTTGGACTGATTAGTGTTAGAACAACACATGGACTCAAACTCTCTCTGACTAATCCTTTGTCCAATAGCTCCTGGACCTACCTCTTGACCTCCTCATTTTCCTGCGGCGTCAACCTGTACACGGCTTTATTTAGTAAACTGACCTATGGTATGAGGTCTATATGATGACTCACACTCCTCATCGGTGGCAACGAATGAGGTAATTCCTCCACTATGATGTCAGCGAACTCTTCCAACAGTTCCTGAACTTCATCTGGTAAATCATCCACTCTTGTGCTAGTCAGAACAATTCTCGGCTTTCTGACCACAAAGAATTGTGGATCTTCCTTCTTTTCCACCTCTATAAGAAGTTCCTTCCCACTCATGAGAAGTATTGTGTTACTTACTTCTGTCTTCACCTCCTTATATTTTATCGAAAGCAACCTGTGTGTCCTCCCATCCTTCTCTAGGGTATATGTGTTCATTCTCCCATCATGAATCACATTTCTGTCATACTACCATGGTCTCCCCAGCAATAGATGACATACATCCATGGGAATAACATCACACGGTACTTTATCATTATACCCTCCTATTTTAAATTCAACCAAAGCATTGTTTAGTAACAGTTACCTGGTGCCCTTTTTGTAGCCATGAAACTTTGTATGGTCTCGGGTGATCAGTTGTCTCCAGCTCCAGCTTCTCTACCATCTCGATTGAAACGTGATTATCCATGCTACCGCTGTCAACAATAACCTTGCACACCCTATGTTTGGTCTTGCAAGTTATTATGAACAATCTGGTCCTTTGCACTGATCTCTCCACCTCCTTCTCAAGCGTCAAAAGGAATTTATGCATCGCAAGCGATCTTTCGCATTCACCATCCTCGGCCTCAGCATCCCTTCTCTACGCTTCTGCGATGTGAGCTTCTCCAATGTCCTATTTATCTGGACACTCATAAGACCTGTGCCCATTCTTCCCACATGTGAAACATGTGATTACTCCACCTCGACCTCTTCCTCTCCCTCTGGTATGAGGAAAAGTGTTTCCATTAGCATATCCTCCACTCTGCTCTGCATGCTACCCTCTCTGTTCAATGTATGGTCCTCTCTGTGAGGTTCCACCTCTTTCTACCTTACCCTGAGGTTTCTTCCATTCCTCCTTGGGCTTTTGGTATTTATCCTGGGCAACTTCTTTACCTCTAAGTTGACTTTTTCCTCAGCCCCACTCACCTTGCTTACGACTCAACTTCTTCTCCGCTTTCAAAGCCATTTGGTAAGCATCCTCCATCGTCCTGATGGTAACCATGCTTAATTCATCTTGAATGTCATATATCAGACCATTCAGATATCTGGAAACTTTCTCATCATCGCTCTCCTGATGACCTGCTCTGATGTTCAGTCAATAGAAATCCTTAGTGTATTCTCAGGTTTTGAATTCTCCTGAACAAAGTAATTTGATAATCTATTGGGATGAACTTCGCGTTCATCTTCATGATCATTCAATCCCAAATTTTGATCTTCTGCTTGCCTTTGCAGCGTCTGTCAGCTTGTAACTCGTCCCACCATAATGCTGCATGTCCCTTCAGGTGTGTGACAGCATGCATGAGTTTCTTATCCTCTTTGATATCTTCATAATCGACGTAGGTGTCAAGAGCTCTAATCCAGTCCAATAGCTCCTCTGCATCCAGATTCCCCTCATAGACTGGAATGTCCATCTTGGCCTTTGCACCCATTCTGGAAATGGATTTAATCAATCGCTCCGTTGATGCATCTTCAGCTGCAACTTCCTCCTTCAACCTCTATTTCGTTTTCGAAATCACTAAGATCCCCTGCACTGGCTGTGCGTCTCTGAGTTGTCTCCATCTCCTCGAGTCTGGCTCGGAGATCTCTCATCTGTCTCTCCATTTCTGGATTTCCTACCGGCCTGCCTCTTCTCCGCACCTCCCTTTCTTCTAGATTAGCTGACTGTCTTTCTCTCCTGGGCGGCATGGTGAATTTCCTTCTCTTGCTACCGAAAGTAAAAGAACTTCATGTGCTCTGATACCAAACTTGACGCAACCACACTCCTCAGAGCACGATCTCTCTCATAGGACCTTCTCTCTCCACGGCTCGAAGAACTCAAATGTTCTTCTATTTCCCTATTGGGAAATATACACCCATAGATTCTCTTCTCTCGTGAAATCCCCCCCTTCCTTGGCTTATCGGAGGATTGAAACTCGCGGCTTCACAAGTTCACTATCGATGACTGAGCTCTTGAATCCCTGAGACCCGATGGCCAGTCAACGCTAACTTCTTCCCGTCGAAACTTCCGCTCTATCCCGACTTTGCTACTCGCGATATGAACACTTGGAATTTCCAACTTCCGATACCTGATGCGTTGAGTTTCCGATGCACACGTGTGGATTAACTTTTCAAAACCCGTCACTTCATTCGAGACTTCGAGATTCATAGGATCGCGAATCCTAATGCCAAAGGATTCGGAACTTTGTTTTCCCCAAACTCCGACACTATGCCACCAGTCCTCCACTAACTCCTGTTGTGGCCCACACGACCCTTCTATCGGAAATTCACGGATTGCAAATTCAAGAGGTGAGGTTTATTTGTTTTCAAAAACCCCGATTCTTCGATCCACGACTCTTCAGAATCTCTTGACACGCGTCCACACAATAGACGGTCCTGAGCCTATCGGGATATCATATATCACGATTCTTGATGTTGCGATTTCTTCACTTCCATAATTCTCGATGACTCCAATATCCCGATGACTCCTCCAGGACTTCTTCTCTTCTCCCTAGGGCTTAACCCCGGTGTAACTTCGACAAAATATGATGGTTGATGGGAATTTTACGAATTCCCTCCACAGATATTGACCATCACTCCTCCCTCTTGAGGATTTCCTTGATGTAAGATATCCAGTGCGGTCTTTCAATAGATTTTGGAGGCCCCACTCCGCCTGATATTTTTCCAACTTCTTGACCTCTGGAAAAATGAGAATTCTTTGCTCGCACCCCTTGCGGAAATTCTTTCAAGGGCCTTTTGCATGCACTCCTTGTAGAAAACCTCCAACGACACCTAAATGTTGAAGCCTTTTGACTCTACACACTCCTGCAACAACAGTCTTCCAATGCTTCGCTCAGAATCGCAACTCTGAGACTTCTCTCTGGCTTGCGCACTCCTTGCATGGCACTATGCCTAACTGACACTTCGAGGAAATAAGCACAAAAGTTATCACTAATTGAACCCTTCTGTCAATGCACTCCTTGCGGACAAATTCAACTGCACTCCTTGCAGGAATTCTCTGGTTCCAAATAGAGAAACAATTGAAACTAATTCCTTCTTCCCTTCAGACTTCAATTTACACATGAAATCACATACACAGCATATAAAAGCAAATGTATATCATGAAGTAAACATTCATGAGCATATCAACATCAACACACAAAGAATCAACACAAACCATGAATTTGAATCAGAGTTCTTCTATTAATTCAAATGCCTGTACATGGTTGTTCTTCAAACACTATTCTCAGCTTGCTCTTATTCTCTTCATCCAAAATGCTACTCAATGTTACAATGTACAAAGGAGGGTGTCTATATCCTTTTTCCCTCTCAGACTCTAAGCTATCAAATCTAGAATGATGACTATCTACGTAAGGACGAGAGTTATCCGCTCGAGGTCCATTACAATATACAAGTGCGCCATCTCTTAAATGACTTCATTAAAGATTTGCGCAACAATCCCAAAGTATTTTCATAAACTTTGTGCTGGCTTATCCAGCTGTATTCCGCTTCTGCACTGGCTCGCTTGATGTGTTGGCGATGCTCCTGCATCAAAATCTCTCTATTGGGAACTCAAGGGAACTCACTGCTAGGAAAAATACAAGGAAAAACAACAAAAAACATTTTTTGTTACATTGAAACTCACACAAGAGTTCACTCTTCAGGCCTAACAACCTAACTCTTTAGTATTTAGCGCCCAAAAATTCTGAAAACACTCCGACATGTCCTATAAATCACCCTTCATGGATTTTCTAGCTACAAGATCTCTTTTATGTTCTCTATGTGTTTCTCATGCAAAAACATTATTTTTCTAAAATTGTTGTAATAGCCCATACAAATTTCCTCCCTTTGGATTTCATTTATTGACTCATACACTTCCCCAAGCTCATTGTTATGAGCCACCCATGCTCCCAATAACTATGGCATGTGACTTCTCACACCCACCCTCTTACATTCATTCAATGATTGGCCTTTGGGACACTTAATCAAAAAATAAATTTTAATACATAATGATAATAAAATTCAGAAATGTGGGTGGAATTAATAGACATGGGTAATTCCCCCTTGGACCCCTCTTATATATTCTCCTAGACCATCACCTTTCTTGTGTTTTAATTCATCCCCCATCTTTTTCCCTTTCCTCTTAGCATCTTGCATCACAATTTATTATTAAAACTTATAAATACATTTCTCATAGACATCGCTTGGTCGTAGTGACACATTATATCTACATTAAGCATTAATTAAACTAGGGATTATATCAGGGATGTTACAATATCTCCTAGCTTTATTATTTTCATTTCTATGACTCATTCCTATATGAAATTAATTATAAATTTCCAATCCTCATTCGAAGGGTACTAATCCTATGGCATCATTCTCCTATATGCAATATCTAACTCATTATATTTATCATATGTTGGAGCTGTAAAAAAAAATGTTTAATATGTAATAGAAAATAAAAATCATCAATCAAGTTTTCCACAACTGTTTGAACTCTTATAATTATGGTCATTTATTTAAAATTTTCATCACTTTCTCTGAGATCAAACAAAATATGTCTCTAATTTTCAAATGTCGAAATCCCTCATTTTTACTCGAAAAAGTGGAAAACCCATATGTATTAACTTATTGATATTATTGGAGAAAGTTTCAAAATTCATTTTGACCATAATGCACTTGTTCTTGGATTGTTGGATCAAACATGTCTTAGTAAAAAACATTTATGTCTGCATCACCATTGAAGTTCTATCTTTGATTCATTTTTTCCTTAGCTCTTCCTTTGAGATATAATTAAGAGATTTTATAATTTTTGGTATTGCTTATGGTCTATTTTCCAATTCTTGGAAAGATTTTTGTATAACTGTATCAACTTCATTGTTTAATTATTCCTCTTCTCCAATCAACTTAAAACAATCTCACATTTTGGTAACCTCTATTATGATTTGGTCCGAGATGAGATGTCTTGCATCTATCAAGTATTGTTTACCAACTAATTTATCTTGTAACTGTTCCACATCTCCTTGTAATTTGGAATTTATTTTTCGATATTGTTCAATGTTTTTATCTTTATCCTTTAGTTGTTCCCTAAAAATGTTTATTTCATCATTTTGTACAAACATTGTTTTCTTGAGTTTTTCAATCTCAACTTCTTTTAAATTAATCTCTAATAATGCTCTGGTTAATTCTTCAAACGAGGCTGTTGGTTCTGAAGAATGTGAAGAAGAAAATATTTTCTTTAATGATACAATTTGTTGTTCATACAGATCCATATGATCTTTCATCTGTACCACCTGTCTCAAAAATTGATCTTTCTCCTATTGCATTGCTTGCAATTCTGGTGTTTGAACATGATCAATTCTAGATATATTAACCTTTTTATTTAATGATTATATTTGATTATCTTTAGTATTCATGAGAGCTTCTATATATTCACTATCTTTTGGATTAGCTTCTAATTCAATCGCCCACTTATCAAGATCTTAAACCTCAGTTTCTTGGTTTTGTTTGCTAATTTTTCCCATTTCAATTGATTTTGAATCTTTTCATTCATAGTTTGCAACTTCTTCATTCCAAGAGCAACTAGCATGACATATCTATGAAACATTTCCATAGTTTTCATATAAAAATACATTTCATCAACATAATTCACTACCTTTAGATCAATTGATATGTTAGTGATATTAATCCTTTAATTCTAATACAAATATATTTATCTTTCCCTTTTAATAATCCACCGTAAATAAAAATATGTTCTAAGATGATCCTTGATCATAGATTTGGGGGTAAATATCATTTTTAATTTTCACAACTTTCCTGTTAATTCCGATAAATTTATGGTAAATATATTCCTACTTTGACTGTTATGCTCCCAATGCTTCTTTTCCATCTTGACTTTCTAAGTTCTATGCATTTGTTGATGATAGAAATTCTATGACAACTACATGTTCTATTTTTGATGATTGCAATACATTTTGTGTTATCTGGCTCTTTTTTCTGCATATTCTTCAGTCTTCTGATTCTTATTGATTTTTATTCTTCTTCCTTTAACATTATTTGAATTCATCTTGTACCTATTCTCTCATATGTCTTCTCAAATGGTTGTGGATTTCTTATCACTAGTGATTGTGATGGTTGAATAGAACCTTGTTCTTGAATTTACAAAATTCTTTGTATATCTTCCAAGATATCTTGATTATCTAGTAGCCCTAGTTGTGGTTTTGATTGATTGTGACAAGGGGAGGAGACAAGATCTGTTCTTTTAGTGGAAATAATAGAATGAGGATAATAGATCCACATTTCACCTTGTTGGAATCCCATTTCTTGAAGAACTTTGCATCTTGCAAAGATGCTCTATTGTTTACAATAAAAGGTTCTACTTTCTTCTTCAATTGAAAATTTTCCTTTTGTTTCTTAGACACAAAATGAATATAATGAGAATTTGTTGTTTTCTTTATCAATTCAAGAAAAAAATATCTAGGTGTTAGAAATATAGGCAAGAGAAAAGGTTGAACTATAGAACCATAAATTCTAATTTATGTGTGATATTAAAAAAAATACCAATCTCCTACCATTGTATCAGGACTCAATTGTAACAAAATTTTATATTCTGAGAAAATTCTAGGTGAAGCTTCATCATGATTGATTTAAAAGGACAAGGACATAACTGGCTTCAAACTCTAACAATTGAAAATGGATATTTTCAGCTAAATAATGGGCATAATTGTACTTCACTACGGGTTTAAAATTAGGTGGACATATAGAACTCATAAACCCAAGAATATACTCATCAATAGTTTTATCATTATCATTCCCTAAAATTGTAGTCATCATTGCTATAATATTCCTATATGTTTCAGGAAGAGTATTAGTTTTAAGGATGACACTATCTTCAGAAACATTGATATTTTGACCCAGATAGGACTGAAGTAAAATAATTATATCGCCATAAATTAATTCTTTGAAACATGTTGCTAATACTTTCTAATTTAATGTTTCACTTTGAGGGTTTTGAGGAAGGTTAAACATTCCAGTAATGGATTGGAAATTTATCACAAATAAAGCTAACCCCACTCTATGAAATGAGAGACCTTTGAGATAGATTGTTATTTTTGGCGCATGAAGATATGAATTCAGGAGAATGGTATGTATGAGGAACAATAAAATTCGCTAAATCGGAATCCCATGCATGATAAAAATCATGAAGGTCTCTGAAATCTTGCGTAGATAATTGGTGTAATTCAAATAGGTCAAAATACAATGCTAGGTCATATATATCACTATCCATATCGACCAAGTCTTTCTCTTAGGAAATAAGTTGTCTTATGGTTTTAACAGAATTAAACAATTCCATTTTTAAAATTAAAATAAGAGAGAGTGAAACAGTTTTTAAATACCGAGATAAAGCTTAAGCTAGAGAGATTAGAGATTTGGCTGAAATTTCACTGGGTAATTCGAACAATTTTAAGTTCAATCTCCCATTGACGAGAATAACTTTTAACCGCAATATTTTAACTTTTAATCATCATAAATAACCCTAAAATATGTAGCAAACTCTAACTGGTTGAAATGACTAATTAAAATATATAAATTCTAAAACAAATATGTCATTTCACATTTTCCTCACTAGACATAATCATGCCTCGTTGTCACTTCATCATTTTTGTATGTTTTTTTGGGGTCATATAAGGGTTTTGAAAACCATTCAAGGGGGGTGGAATTAACGTGTCACTTCCCTGTCGTTTTGTCGAAAATCATGCTATATTGTTTCAGGAACCCCTCCCTTTTATTAAACATCATGGATATGAAGGGTGAGGGAAAATAACATTTGGACTGTTGATTTATTATAATCATGCTCAATCTACCTGTGATGTAATAACAATTTATGGATACATATAATATACCATAATAAATCCTATTAAAGTTTTATTAATCTATTTATTAAAACTAATAACATTATAAAATTAAAACAACATTAAAAACTAAACTAAATTAAATTAAATTAAACTTTAAAGAAAATTTTCAAATTCAAACAACTATCTAACTAATTAACTAATAATTTAAAACCAAATATTAAGAACTTTTAATGTTTATTAAAATTTAAACAATATTACAACATGAACTAAGAAATTACAAGTCATGCATTAGTTTCATGTTCAATTATGATATTTTTTCAAATTCTTATGAACTTTTCTCTCATGAGGTTTTTGCTAGTGTTCTATGCTCAAGTATGAGCTTTTGCAAACTCATTATGATTTTTTTTTTCAATTATGATTTTTTTTTCAATTATGAAATTGTAACAAAATAACTATTTCCTTGTGAAATAATTATGAAATTTTTACTTAGTTATGTATTCTATGCTCATAACATATAATAATATGTTTGTAAAAACTATGGTGGAAAAATACAAGTGAATCAGACTACGATCAATGCAAAGAGAGGAATCCAATGGGATAGGTCCCATATAAGGGTGCTAGTGGGGCCACTTTACTCTTTATTTTTTTCTTTTACTCCTACGATGTTTACTCCTATTTGATTAATACTATAATGAAAGAATGTCAAAATTATTAATAATAAATAGTGTGTAGGAGTTTCACATCCTCGTAGGCACAGTTTCCCACATTAGATGTGCAAAATTTCAATACTCTTTCTATTATTTTTATTATGGGAGAAAGCGTTAGGGTTTGGGGGGTTCCTAAGGTCAAGGTAATTCCCCATGCTATCCCTCTCTTGTATATCAGTGGGGTCCAATAGTAGTAAGAAGTCCAATATCACAGGGATATAACTAAGGAGGATATGTTGTACCATTATTTGTACTACTTGATTACCAAGGTATGCGAGAGTAGTATTCCTGAGTGTTTCTCTGAGTGACACTATAATAGTGAAAAAGTCAAATGGGGAATCTATGGCTAGTTTTAGGACATATAAAGGAATCTAGATATACCCAAGGGTATGGAGGAGTGAAATTCTAGGTTTAGGTAATATCTGATGTGGTACTACTTGAAGGGGTACCAACATTTGTTATATGGGTTTCCAACAAGGTGAAACCATGTGTAGTTCATGTGTGTATTATTACCCATCCATATTCTTACCAACTAAACAAAAAATCATTGTGGTTCTTTATACATTCTCGAACACATATCTAGCCTAATTATTTTTCCCTAAAAGTATGTCCAGGAAAGGGATTTAATACCACTTCTAATATAGCAGAAGGAAACATGTAGAGCAAAATTATTACCAAAAATGTTTAATAGAAAGAGATGAAACAATAAACATGGTGGCAATATAGATGCAAATGATGATACCTTTACTATCTTGAGAGAAAATTTCACTTGACTCTTCGAAGGGGAAATATCCAATAGACCATAACTCGAGTACAAATCATTTCATAAGAAAATATTTTCAATGCTTTCTAACTCTCTATATATATTGTTTCTATATTCATGATAAATTTCTAGAGGCGAAACCTACTAGTAAGTCTTCTTACATTAGACATGTTTACATTATTACATAGGACTTATTTACTAATGATGGACTTTCTTACAGAGAAAAATATATTATTCTATATACGTGAGGGTTAGGGAGGTTAGGACCCTAACATCTTTCCTCACTTCTTTTACCTTTTGAAATTCCTTCCTTAATTCAATTTGGTCTTCTCGAATGAGGTCTTCATGTATAAATAATTTTGGCCCTTTTACACTTATATTTTTACTGAATATGCCATATTTATGATGATTAGAGATTACCTTAATACGTATTAACTTATATTTATTCTTATTTATTTTACGCATCCTCTTTGCTTCTACAAGACATGTTGTTTCAATTTGTAATAATTTTTTAGTTCTTACTAGTGCTAGCATGTCGGCATCTTTTTTCTCTTTTAAAATTTATGGCATTCGAGGCTCTTTTGTTACACCCATGTTCTAAGTCTATAAGGTTATTCATTTCCTCTTTCATGGGTTTGATATACAATTCACTTTCTAAATTATTTAGGGAAAAATTGTTATTTATATTTACCTCTAGATCTTTAATCTTGATCCCTAGATTAAGATATTCTATATTAATGACCTCTCCTTCTTAGGTTGATTCTTTATTTTCTTGTCTTTTATTTTCCATTTATTGTAATCTAGTCTCCATTTTATGAAACTTAGGATCCAATCCTCATATTTTATTGGTTATATATTTATAAATTCGTCTTCAAAGAATCTAAACTTATTATCAAGCATTGCCTCTAAATTTTTTTGAAGTTTGTCTTCTCTTTGTTCTCTACATTTATTTAATGTTTTTGTATACCCACAAAGTCTATTTACGGTTACTTTTTTAGGTCTCCCTTTGAGAGGTTTTGGTACATGAGGTAAAATGTTCATTTTGTTTTGTCACTGGCGGAATCAAGAACTAGTGGAGAATGTATTTGCATGACACAAAGTCGTTTTATCTGACTGTTACCACTATAACCTCCAGGCATGTCAATGCAACCCCGCATGTGACACACAAGGTAAGTTGAGGGTTTTGAACGAGTGACTTCACATAATAGAGTTCCTTAACAATGCACTCTATCATCGATTGCTCTACCTCCTGAGGTCAGTTAACTGTTAATATTAGAATAAAGGAATAGAGATGAAATAAATTATAAATAAGAGTAGGAAAAAAAAGTTGTACACCTGATTAGGTCAAACTCATAATTCTTAGGGTTGTAAATATATGCCTGAGTCAAATGTCCTCCATGAAAATACCACTTAAAAATGTCTCAATGAAAATCCCCATAAACATGTCTTAGTCAAAATGGCCCATGACAATGCCTTCATAATTAGGGTAATAGAAGTATGCCTTAGTGAAAAATGCCCTTCTGAAATGTCACAAATTTCTTAGTCAAAATGACACCTCACTGAAAATTGTCCATAAAAATTGTCCATTAAATAAAAACTTATATTAAAATTATAAATAAAAGTATTTTAGCGTATGACTATGTTATAAAATCATTACATTGATTTTAAAATAAGTTAGTTGGTTGATTGGTAGAAAAACTTTATCAGTTTATGAAAGTAATATTATATAAATTACATGATTATGATAAGACATTGAGATATTCGTATAACACAAATTGTTAATTATTGATTAATTCATTTAACATTTCATCGTTGTAAGCATAACTAATTAATTTGTTAATATAAGTTTTATTGTTTAATGGCATTTATTAAAATAGAAGATTAATTCTTGTATTCTAAATTTGTTGATACACGTTTAAATTTTGATAAGACTTTCTGCATTTCTTCATTTGAATTTCATTGGCCTACATTGTAATCAACATCCTCAACGTAACATCTTCAAAGGGCTGTAACAATAGATGTGTGACACTTTCTCCTCAACCAGAATTGTCTATCCCGCCACCGGAACTTGAAGCTGGTGAAATGGCTAATGGCCCTCTTAGTCGAATCAAGCTGGTGGCTCTCGATCAAGAATTGGAAGGGCTCATTGGGGAACACTAGTAGGTAACAGTAGCAGAAACTATAGGAGAAAGTTACGTTAAGTGTCACACACTTCAACTTAAAACGTAACTTAGTTTCAATTTGGGAAGATTTTTTTATAATGGGTAGGTTTCTTTAAAAACGATGTTTACCTATGGAGAAAGTTGCATATAAAGACATATTCATAGAAATACATCTAAGAGCATAATATTAAAACTAAAATTAATGTTTTTAATAAAAGGTTAGATGTAAAAAAGTAATTACATAATTTTATTTTAATGTGTTCATAATTTTAATAACTAAATTATGTTCTTTTTTAAATAGTCATTAAATTCAAGATTATATCTACTTATACACTCAATTTGTATTAAAAGTAGCGACATCTCTTATAATCAAGTATAATATAAATGTTGCATTTTATTTGTTGAAGTGTGTAATCAACAACTTGATAATATAAATGTTGAATTTTATTTGTTAAATGTGTAATCAATAAATTTTTAGGATTTGATTTAATGATTTTATTGAATACTTAAAATATTTTTTTAAATTATTAATAAAAATTAATTTCAATAATCTGTATTCGTATTTTAAAATAATCTTAATAATTCATGTTCCAAAATTATTAATATGATCTATTTTTGTAATTTAAACTAACTTTTTTAATTATCTAACTAAATTCGAGTAAATCCTCTCAATTCTAACTCAATCTCTAAATCAATCTACAATTAAAATAATATATAACATTTAAATCAATATAGTAATCTTAAATTTCCTTAAAACATTCTGGATTTGAAAATGGACTTTGTAGGAAGTATCCTTTTAAATGGTGTTTATAAGTAGACACATTATAAAGATTTTAAATTTTAATCTCATGTTTAATTATATTTCTTAAATCTGTTTAGAAAAATTACAAGTAAATAAAATGGCACTCATATAACATTTAAAATCTATTGAAATAACTTTATGGATTAATATATTTTTTTATTAATTAAATGTTATTAAAAATTGTAGGATAATTAATTAAAACATTATATATATATATATGTGTGTGTGTGTGTGTGTGTTTGGTTAAAGGTTTCATTTTATCCTGTGTCATACCACATCTAAGTTAAGATTATGATGCCATGAAGTTGAAGAAACTAGAATACAAGATTTTATCTTTCTCAACCCAGCGTATTTTCAACCATGCTCACTTAATCTATTAATCATGGAGTATTTGAAACCTCTCAAATAACCATTCAATAGTCATGGACCTCTCTTTCACTACACAACACAACACAAAAAATATCTTCCCTTTCTCTATTGAATAGTTCGTCATGGACATATGTTCCTCCAATCCTCTATTGAATTCTCCCTCATGGATATATGTTCCTCCAATCCTTTTAGTGAGGGAAAAATGAACCAAATATACTATATTCTTTTTGGGAATTTTCTACAAGAATAGTACTTTTCTCTCAAGGATCCAAAGAGTGGGAAATGCATACTCGGTGATGTATTTCTAACTTGTCTAACCTCTATCTCAAGCTATACCTATATTTCATTCACAGACCATCTATGATTTCCTCTTCACAACACTAATTTTAGTCAATTACCAAACCATTTCATGATTAGCTATGTGGCCGACATGAGATGTCTACAATATGATTGTGATAATGATGGAATAAAAGATGTAGTGAATGGAAATTAAAGAGTTGAGGGAAATGAAGGGTGATATTACTTATAATACTAACCATGTAACAATTTTACACTTCCTCATAATGATTGTAATCAACTCATGTTTCAATAAGTACCTGAGAATATTTCTCGAAAAACCTCTTAAATGTTATCAATGATTGGATTTATAAGTTAAAGAAGGTGGATCTCTTTATTTAACGTGCATAGTGAAAAGGGGATGAGATTTAAGACTCACATTTGGAAATAGAGGATTTTATTTCCCATAGATTCCCTTTACTCTTCCCCTTTGATGGAATCATAGTCACTCTTATGCTATTTACAAGCATATTGCACTATTATATATTATATTCCAGCATCAATATTTACATAGCTTGACTTCACCATCTCAAGGCTATAACATTACATTCCATGATACTTAATTCGACTATTAAAACCATACAACTTGACTTGTGTATGGAATTTAAAAAGGAAATTATTAAATATGATAAACTAGAATGTTTTAATTAATGTTTGGGTTACCACAATAAATGAAAATATTTGAGAAACAAACATTTATCACCTTATATTATAAATGCATGGTAGTTTCATGTGATTGGGTCCTTTGAATCCCCACTAATTTAATTTTCTATAATTATCTATAATTATTATTGTATTGGGTAATTCAAACCTCAATATTGTTTTTTTGGGTTAATAATCTACATAATTTTATATTAGCATGAAAAAGAGTCGAAAAAACTATGTTATAATTTTTTATAATTATTATAATATTGGATAATTCAAACATCAATATTGATTTTTTCGGTTAACAATCCAAATAATTTTATATTAGTATGAAAAAGACTTTACAAAACCTATGTTACTATTCTTAAAAAAAAACTAGAAACAAAGTAAAGAATAAACTACATAACATCGTATGCCATAAACTCACAGAAAAATAAATAACTCTAAAAATATCTAATTTAAAACAATGATACGTGGGTAAGGAGGGGATAAAGATACCTCCCTCTGATTCTATAAAGAAGAAAGACTAACATAATAGATATCTATTAAAAAAAACTAGACCAAAGGAGGATGATCATCTACAAATGGAAATTAGAGTTCATGATATGTAAGCTTGGTGAGGTCTATATATGCAATGTTTTCAGCTAGCAATTTGATTTTGTGATCCACAATCTTCATATGTAGCTAAAAATCATCTTTCTAGGGAATAATTTTGTAATGGGCCTCATGACGTTCCACAAGAACATTATCCATGAATGTCTTCAAATATCGGTAGAATTCAACTATTTTATAATATTTGGACTCCCTAGCTTGAGAAGGCCCAAGGTGGGGAATCCATGGAAAAATGTTCGCATCCACAACATCATCCTCAATGAAATGGCGTAAAACTCTCACATATACTGCAACAAGATCGATCTCTACTTGTACCTTGAGACAGTATGAACTTGATAGTTAGTGACTGAATCTTCTTCCTCTATGTAGGTTTTGGAAATCACTACACTATGATGCCTTCCCCGAGAATGATGATTGGAGCCTCCATACGCCATGAAGAGGGATCCGGAAGGAGAACAAGCTAGGAGGGAGAGCCTAAGGAGAGAATATGAGGAGTGGAGTGTCAAAAAATATAGAAGGGTGACTAAGGGGCACATAGAAACAATAAGTAGAAAAGTGGAGGAAAAGGGTTCGACGGGGGCGAATAAAACAAGGGGAGAAGATAGGGACAGCCCTGGTCTAGAGGACATCCATTAAACTGAAATGAATTTTCATAATGGGAAACGAAATTCCGTAGAGCAGGAAAAGCTAGGGATGGAAGGTTTAAATTACCATGACGCAAGGAAAGGACGTCGATGAACGGGGATCATAAAATCAGAGAGGAATCATTTCTTAATAGAGGAGGGGACGAGATAGGTGTTTTGAGGGTGATCGTGGGCAGGCCAAATTTATTCCCTCCCCTAGCTCCCACATTTTTACAGCCCTACCACTTGATTCAAGGGAAAACATTTACATTGTTGATATAATTGATATAATAAAGGTGTTAGTTAAACTTTTTATTTTATTTTTTTGGGTGTTTTTGGTTGGAATGGAGTGATGTAAATTTAGACGAAATCGTTATTTTGATTATTTTTCGTTATTTAAATTGCATTATGAATTTATAAATGGATTCAGCCTAATAAAAACCGTTGGAGCACTAAAATTATATAAACTTAGTCACTCAAATCTACAGATCCAACCATTAATCACCAAATTTTAAACAAAATCAAAAGAAAAAAAATTACTAGAAAACAACCAAAAAAATAAAACGTTTAAACTACCACTATAATAAAACGTAAGAATATTAACCATTAATTTTAATAAACATCAACATAAATAATGATCATGAATTATAAAATTTATATCACATATTCATTCTATTGACTATATATTGAACCTCATTATATGTTAAATATATACTTCAATTCTACTATGTAATTATGATCAATGAACCCCCAATGTCTACATCATTTTTAAAGGATGGTTTGGCTCCATCTATAAGTATTCCTAGTTTTCCAAGGGCTGTCACAGTTAGCGTATGAAATCATGTTTATTCATTATGCAAAGTGAATTTCTAAAATAAACACTTATAAAACCCATTTAAACTTCATAAAGACATAGTTATTTATAAAGACATAGTTATTTATAACATAGAATTCATTAAAAAAAAACGTATTTATAAGAAAACATGTTCACTTGATATTTTTATTAAATTATTAAAATATAACTTTAAAATTTGATATTTCAATTTGATGAAGATGTTGATTAACATCCACTAAGACTAAATTGGTTTATTCGACCTTAACAAGGTAAGGGATTACTTACAATTCTTTATAAAAAAATTGTGCTCGAAAAGGATTAACAAAATCTTTTCAAGATCAGCATAGTTTTGTTGAGTTAAAAGGTTAGAAAGGTTGGTTGTGTGACACATATTTTGAAAGATAAAGTTCTTTTCATTTTCAACCCTCTTATTGTCACAAAAGTGACACATTCTTTCATCCCTTGGAATTTTAGGAATTGAACAATGTCAAGTTTCACTATGGAGCTCATGAGAACTTGTTCTTATTTTAGTGATGCTTATTTTTTTCTTTACACTTGTCAAAATACATAGATACTTTTTATCTTCTAGGTTAAAGTTTATTATGTCCTTATAAAACCTTAATTTTATTTTTTCCTGTAACTCTTTATCACACCATATTTTCTCCTTAAATTTGGATTTAATAATATTTTTCATAGTATCCTTATTTTACAAAATGAACTCTTTCATTATTCCACATTGGATTACATAAGATTGGCCATTTATACCATCCCTACTTGACTCAAACATGGTTTTGGATGGATTTTGAAGTAATTTTAGGAATCCTCTTTTATTCCAAGTTGTTTAACTTGTTCTTATATAATAGGTATCTAGTTATATATATGTTCTCTATGGAGGAAAGGGTTTCCTCTAAGAGGAGGATAGGATAGGGAATATTTACTTTACTTTTGAGATTATAGGTTATAAAATTCTTTTGGATCTTCTCTATCTTTCTTCATTACTCTATAGAGATATAGAATCCCCAAACTTCACATCCATATTGAATAACAAGACTAAAAAGAGTCTCAGAAAGGAGATTTCTCTTATCCCATATCCAAATATCTTCTCATTTACAATTTTTTTCAATCCCATAATAAGATTTGCATCCTCCATTTATCATTTTCTCAATGCTATAATTCTAGTTGAACTTGTGGTGAATATTGATACCAAAATATTTTCCTGAAGTCACTTCCTCCAAGTTATTGTTGTCATATAAAAAAGTATCATATGTGATCTTATTAGATTTAATGTTCATGACTTTTGTTTTAATAGATTCTTAATTGTTTTCAAAGATCGTGGGTACTCCTCACCATAAGAACGATATCATCTGCATAAAGAAGTAGATTAAAGAAAACACCAATGAGAAGTGAGAATTGGGCTGACACAACGTGCTTCTTCCAAACAATCTTCTAACTTATCAATTTATATGCCAAAAAAGATAAGGGACAAGTGACAACTTTACTTGACTCCAATATTACAAAAATAAAACAATAAATATAAATTTATTTTATTTTAGAAATATAAAACATATAAAGTGCCATAATTTTAGATACGATAATGTCCATATAATTTGAAAATTTATGTCGATAATGTCCATATAATTTGAAAATTTATGTTAAAGGAGATGTAAAAAAACTATTAAAAAGAAAAATAATATAAATTCATTTTTAACATCCATGGTTAGGAATGGATGCATGCTAATTTAAAAATGGATTATATAATATTTTTATTTCTCTTCATATTTAACTCATATAGGGTTAAGGTAAAAAAAAATTCAAGATTTATCAATTTTATGTTTTAATTTTATAATGAAAATAAAGTTAAGGTAAATATTTATAAAAAAAAAAAATTGATTTATACTGAAAAATTGAAAATATAAAGAGAATATAGTGATAGAATTTGACAAAAATAAAACTAAATAATTAATATACATATTATCTCTTACTTTATAAAAAATCATGTTTTTTTTTTCCTTTTTTTATTTAACTTCATAGTGGAACAAGGATCCATGCAATTTAAAAGTAAATAATAAGAAAATAAAGAAGGGACCTGTTATCCCTGATATCTAGGGATAACTAGGAGATCACATCTCGAGGCCCACATCGTCCTAGACATGGAGTACTGAGAGCGAGATTGACTTGAGCATGGCCCTGGAGGGCCCATGTCTCTTCTTCTTCGTCAGATTTGTCCTGTCAGCAGTAGCAGTTTCCATCACCACCGGCCTGGGCTTGCATCAGAGAGGACTCTTGCTCCATGAGGTAATTGGTTCGAGGTATCATGGTATGTGTCATATTTGATTGTTCTAACCTTCTTATATATGCATTAGGTTCCTTTCATTTCGGATGACTGCTTGGATCTTACACTAATCCACTTGACCATTGTTGGGGTGATGGATGGGGCAACATAGCAAGAGGGTATTCATGAGTTTTGGTTAGCCACGAAGGGGGATTTGTAGAGCCATCGTCCACTCCCACCATCTTATCATTTTAACATATTATACCCCGCTCATCCATCCCTTTCCCCTAGTCTGCCCATTAGGATGATCTTTCAGGGCTACACCTTGTCTTGCGGGAAGAAGGGGCTAAAGGCCCTGGGGGTAAAAGTAGTTGGTAAAAGATAAAAGCCATAGGAAATAAAACCTAGAGATGATTCACCCAGGGGATCCCCGAGAAGGCAATAAAAATCCTCTTGATAAGAAACTAAGGGACACTAAGAAAAATAATAATAAAATCAAGACCTAACCAAGAGGATGAGAGGTCTCATCATGAGCCAGCCCATTATGTTCATAGGTATTTAGCGGGATGACATTGCAACCATATGGTCACCAAGCCAGGGCAGTGACCTTTGGTTGCATGGCAAAAGGAAAGGGGGTCTCATCAAGACGCAGCCTTATAATTTCTGCGAAGATACCAGTGGGTAACGTCGTCAGCTCTGGAAACCAAGCCAAGGCAGTGTCCTCTCGTCAGACCTTGAATAAAAAGAAATAAAAGAAAGATGAGGCAATAAAAGGGCTTGGAAAAAATGCATCCATGACGGGTGCATCGCGCCTCCCACAAAGGCACCCACAGACGACACCTGCCCTTAGTCTTACTATGACTGGACATCCCTAAAACCATATCACCTCATTAAACATGGCTTGAATAATCTTTTGAGGAAACTTTCCATCTCTTGTGGGTATTAGCCCAATAGGTTGTTATGTTGGTTTCCTTAGCTTTGTATAGTAGATCTGTGTAATGTCTTTGAGCTCGTAGATGATATGTTAGGGATTTCATGCATATGTTTGATAACTTTAATGATGAAATATGATTTACATTTCTATGATATCTAGGACTGATGAGCCCATGGAGGGCGTAGTCTTTGATGTGCAGGACCATGCCCGGTGGACATGTACTAGAGGATCGGTGCACATGGGGAGATGATTAGCTCGACCTCCATGGGGTTGAAGAGCCCATCAGATGGTCGCTGGGATGGAAAAGGCAGGACAAAGTTATGACGATCCCCTGTATGGAGAAGAAGAAGGACACCCTCATCAGGAAATTTTGGTAGAGATTTGACCTATGGGGATCAGCCCCTGTAGATGGGATGATGGCCTTGATGGATAAGACGCAACCCATGATAGGCTGGACGTTTTCTAGAATAGATGGTAGTGTGTTGGGCTTGTTTGGCACACACGACAGGTTGCAGGAGCCCCAGAGGGGCCAACATTTTGCTTGTTGGATGATGATTATGCCCTGAAGGGGCCAACATCTCCCTCAGAGGGGCCTGACGTCTCCCATTTTAGCTCATTTTTGGCATTTTTAGCATTTAATGTGACAAATAATGAAGTATTGTTAAGTCAGCCTTGTCAGCTATTTTTAATGGCCTATTTTGATAATTAAAGGTCATTTGGATGATATAAAGAGAGAACGTTGCCTCTCATTTTTACAAAACACAACTTGCTCTCTTGTGAGAGTGACTTGCTTTTAGTCTTTTGTCTTATTATTGGCTCTTGGAGTTGAGGCGCTACTCTTGGAAGGATCATCTTTGGCATGCATATGGTGTTTTTATCATTGGAAGGTGTTACAACTAGGGTTTGATAAGCTTTTCATGAATTTGTAAGTGTTTTTCTCATCAAAACTTCTTGATTGAATAGTTGTTGATTAAATATCTTACATGTATAGTTACATTGTTATTATTATGCTTAATCATTGAAACCCTAGGGAGAAAACACGCAAGTAGGTCGTTTCTTCATGTCCCCATGATAAAAACTAGTTTAGCCATTGATTAAACAAGGTTTAGCCTAGCCATAGCTACACTAGCCATTCATTTTTCTGAGTTAGTTTTGGATATAAGTTGAAAAAAGAGGACGTACTAGGCCTAATTGAGTTTACACCTAGCGTTTTGACTCTTAGGGTTTGAAAAGCCTTGTCCCCAAGCAACACTTTTCATCCCTAGACTTATATTTTAAAGTTAGCCGTTTTTCCAAAGAGTTCTAAGGAAAGAGGGAGAAGCATGAGGCCTTGCTTTTGCAACACCGGATGGAGCCTCCTCCCCTTAGGGTTTAGACTTTGTGGCCCTCTTTTTGCAGCACTACAAAGCCTAACTCTCTCATCCTTAGATTTGGATTCTCCCAAGGCATTAGCCTTTCTTCTTGACTCCATTAACCCAAGCCACTAGTCTAAGAATGCAACGTTCAAATTTTTGGTGTCAAAACTACCTCTTTCGAAATATCAAATAGTGAAAACCTACTAACCCTAGCGTCTAGAATAACCCTAATTGTTGATGACGTCTTGCCTTATTTGAACCTTTGTTTGGATTAAAAATTGTGGTTGACTCATCCCTTTATAGCCATAGAGGTTTTAAGCAATTTCATTGGTCAATTTAATCAAACGTCCACCTCTTTGTCTAGCTAACCTAACCCTAACCCTAAGGTGATGTCATACTTATTTAAACCCTTGTTTGGATTCAAAACGTTGTGGTATAGTCACCTATTTAATAGACTTTGAGTTATTGATCATATTCATAAGCTTATTTGACAAAACTTTCCTCTCATTGTCTTCAAAATTAACCTAATAGTAGGGCTGACGTCACCCTTGAATTGTATAGTGACGCAACAACAATATTTATATATGAGCAGATTTATGATATTTATTGCATTGTGATAATATAAGGATTTGATTTTATACATTGAATGTCAATATCTCATGTGTATTTATTGAAGAAGTGACATAAAATATAAGTTTTAATTGCAACCATTGACTTCGTCAATAATTACTTTCATTATTTCTCATATGTATTAAAGATAGTCATTGATATTTTGAAGTACTAACCACTGCATCACGTTTTAGTTTCATTTGACTTGTCTTGCAAACAGGTGCATTTCTCACTAGAATTACCTTCTTTTGACTATCCTTTTGGCAGCAATCTGTGAAGGGAAAATCTTACCTTGACCTTTGATCTCTAAACCCTTCACCCTTTTCCTTCAAAACCCTAGATTACTAGGGACGTCTCCCTTGGGATTAGCCACCCAGAACAGAAAGGGCTCCCCATCGAGGTGACAGTGGGTGGGGAAGCTCCTGTTACGCCAGTTTGAGCCTTGCCTTCTAGTTACTTAAACCTTTCCTACAAATTGAGCGATAACATTTTGGCACCGTTGTCGGGGAACACTGAGTCTACCTTCGTCAACGAAAAATATTTGGTAAGCCTTTCTTGTAAGCTTACCTGACGACTCCACTACTTTTTTCCCCCTATTCTTTGGTAGTTTCAAGGAAACTATCTGGCGACTCCACTAATGACGAATCCAACAATGACTTCACAATGGGACCCAGGAAATTAAAAACCTTTGGATATGAGTGAAATCCTTGGATATCCCAGAAAAATGCCCCCTCGTTATCAGGATTTCCTCCCTCGTTTTGCTAGAATCGATGACGAATGTCCCAAGTCTCACATGAGAAGATTTTGGAAATTCTTTCAACACTTCCCTGTCAGTGACGAGGCTGAAGATTTGGTGATGAAACTTTTCTCTGCCTCCCTACATGGAGAGGCTAGAAGATGGTATGATAACCTTCCAGCTTCCAGCATCACTTCTATGGAGCTATTTGAAGAAGTTTTCCTTGCAAAGTGGACCATGGAAGAAGAAGATATGAAATCATTGCTGAAAGAGATTGAAGGTATAAAGAAAATAGAGTCCGAGGTTGTCATATCTTTTGGGGTTAGATTCAAGAGATTGCTCTACCAAATTCCACAAATCCATCGTCCTGAAGGCAACTACCTTGTTTACCTCTATACAAATGGAGTTCAAGGACATTTGAGCTTCCTTCTAAATAAAAAGAGTCCAAAAACACTTGCAGAAGCTCACAACATGGCCATTCAAATTCAAAAGAGTCTCTCCTTAACCAAGACCAATTCTATGGACACTCTCGGCTTGATAAAACTAGTCTCCCAGGGACACTTTGTTGAGGATACGCAAGACATAGGAGAACAAGTTTTCAACTAGCAGAAAGAAGATATCGATCAAGAGCAAGAACCTAAACAAGATGATGAAGTGTCCACCTGTGCTCCTCCCACTGATGAAGTCATGCAAGAACATGTTTCTCCTGTGCAACAAAGTGAAGATGAGGTTAGTTATTTTCCACTTCAAAATTCTAATGATATTGTGTTACTTGATTCAAAAGAAGAAGAGGAGATGGAAGCCTCAGACGAAATGGAAGTCCCTTGCTGTGCAATCAAAGATAAAAAAAAAGTCCATGAGGATGAAGAAACAACACATGCTGAGAACATTGAGCTCCTCAAAGTACCTACACAAGAAGAAACAGTGAGTTACCCTCCTATCCTAAATTTTGATGATACTTTACCTTGTGATGAAAAGGAGGAGGATGAATTTCTAAGTCTTATAAATCCTGCATGCTATGACACAGATAGTGACACTGTTGATAATATTGATGAGTTCATACATGTTGGGAGACGTAGGTGGGATGTAGTTGGTTATGACTTAGATCACATCTATGACACTAAGAGTCATCTCCAGTTGTTTTCCTTGCAGTTGTCACAACAGATTACTTCCTAACAATGGCAACAAGGAGATGAGGTGTTTACTTGTACCTTTCAGAACACCAAGGATGACCTAGTACCTTATCTTTTGGATGATTTTCAGTGTTACCTTGAGATGTTTGATGAGTACCCTACTGAGCATTTGGACCCTATTTATGAAGATGATTACCAACCACCGTTGTGCTCAGTTTTTGATACAAGTAAAGACATTGTTTGCCCGAAGACGTTTTCTCATGACTTTTCACCCCAACCACCTGTTATTACTTTGCCAGTTTTTTCCATTAAAGGGGTAGTTGGGAGATACCTTTTTCATGTTGATTTTCCTTCCGGGCAAACCCTAGACTCCAAGGGTTGGTTGGATAATGTTATTTCCAATCAATTTTTCAACCTTCTCTTGATAATTTGCCAGACAATTCTTTCCTTGACTCTAGAGCATGAGGATGTCCTAGGTAACCAGTTTACAGGCCCTTTGAGTCCGTTTTCTGAACCTTGTACTTTTCATGACCCTTTCTTGGATAGGATTGAGTATTTTTCTCAGAGATGGACTTGGCAAGATTTTATCCCTCCCACCCGCCTCCATGAGTTAGATTCTAACTTTTCCGATGATATGATGTATAGTCTAACTCATGACATTTTTGTGCTTAATGTATCACTGTTTTGGTTTATGACGAAGCACAAAGGCAAGTATCAAGGAGCATTACTGGAGTGGCTTCAATGGTTGTTTGACTACACCAACATGCAGCCAACAGGTAAGTATAGGTAAGATTTTCATTTTCTATCTTCATTTATGATTGCCTATATTCACATGCTATTGCTTTGTGGGGTGGCAATACCACCCCACCTTTGTTGTTGAGGCTTTCTTGTCAAGTGTGAGTAGGTCACAGGTCTACGCCAGAGATTGTTGAGGTTCTCATGCGCTTTACAGTTAGCACATGTCCCCGAGTTGGAGCCAGATGTTATCCCCGATATCTAGGGATAACTAGGACATCATGTCTCGAGGCCCACATGGTCCTAGACATGGAGTATCTAGAGCAAGATTGACTTGAGCATGGCCCTTGAGGGTCCATGTCTCTTCTTCTTCATCAGATTTGTCCTGTCAGTAGTAGCAGTTTCCATCACCACTAGCCTGGGCTTGCATCGGAGAGGACTCTTGCTCCATGAGGTAATTGGTCTGAGGTATCATGATATATGTCATATTTGATTGTTATAACCTTCTTAGATATGCATTAGATTCCTTTCATTTCGGATGACTGCTTGGATCTTACACTAATCCACTTGACCATTGTTGGGGTGATTGATGGGGAAGCTTAGCAAGCTAGTATTCATGAGTTTTGGTTAGCCACGAAGGGGGATTTGCAGGGCCATCGTCTGCTCCCACCATCTTATCCCGTTTACATCTTATACCCCGCTCATCCATCCCTTTCCCCTAGTCTGGACATTAGGATGACCTTTCAGGGCCACACCTTGTCTTGTGGGAAGAAGGGGCTAAAGGCCCAGGGGTTAAAAGAAACTGGTAAAATATAAAATCCATAGGAAATAAAACATAGATATGCTTCACCCAGGGGATCCCCGAGAAGGCAATAAAAAGCCTCTCGATAAGAAACTAAGGGACCCTAAGAAAAATAATAATAAAATCAAGACCTAACCAAGAGGATGGGAGGTCTCATCACGAGCCAACACATTATGTTCATAGGTATTTAGCGGTATGACATTGCCACCATCTGGTCACCAAGCCAGGGCAGTGACCTTTTGTTGCATGGCCAAAGGAAATGGGGTCTCATCACGAGCCAACCTTACAATTTCTGCGAAGACACCAGTGGGTAATGTTGTCAGCTCTGGCCACCAAGCCAAGGCAGTGTCCTCTGGTCAGACCTTGAATAAAAAGCAATAAAATAAATATGAGGCAATAAAAGGGCTTGGAAAAAATGCATCCATGACGGGTACAGCTCGCCTCCTACAAAGGCACCCACAGACAACACCTGGCCTTGGTCTTACTATGACTAGACATTCCTAAAACCATATCACCTCATTAAACATGGCTTGAATAATATTTTGAGGAAACTTTCCATCTCTTGTGGGTATTAGCCCAATAGGTTGTTCTGTTGGTTTCCTTAGCTTTGTATAGTAGATCTGTGTAATGTCTTTGAGCTCTTAGATGATATGTTAGGGACTTAATGCATATGTTTGATAACTTTAATGATGAAATATGATTTACATTGCTATGATATCTAGGACTGATGAGCCCATGGAGGGCGTAGTCTTTGATGTGCAGGACCATGCCGAGTGGACAGGTACTAGAGGATCAGTGCACATGGGGAGATGATTAGCACGGACCTCCATGGGGCTGAAGAGCCCATCAGATGGTCACTGGGATGGCATAGGCAGGACAAAGTTATGACGAGCCCTTGTATGGAGAAGAAGAAGGAAACCCTCATTAGGATGTTTTGGTAGAGATTTGACCTATGGGGATTAGCCCCTGCAGATGGGATGATGGCCTTGATGGATAGGACGCCACCGAGGACAGGCTGGACATTTTCTAGAGCAGATGGCAGTGTGTTGGGCTTGTTTGGTACACATGGCAGGTTGCAGGAGCCCCAGAGGGGCCAACGTTTTGCTTGTTGGATGATGATTATGCCCTGAAGGGGCCAACGTCTCCCTCAGAGGGGCCTGACGTCTCCCATTTTAGCTCATTTTTGGCATTTTTAGCATTTAATGTGACAAATAATGAAGTATTGTTAAGTCAGCCTTGTCAGCTGTTTTTAATGACCTATTTTGATAATTAAAGGTCATTTGGATGATATAAAGAGAGGACGTTGCCTCTCATTTTTACAAAACACAACTTTCTCTCTTGTGAGAGTGACTTGCTTTTAGTCTTTTGTCTTGTTATTGGCTCTTGGAGTTGAGATGCTACTCTTGGAAGGATCATCTTTGGCATGCATATGGTGTTTTTATCATTGGAAGGTCTTACAACTAGGGTTTGATAAGATTTTCATGAATTTGTAAGTCTTTTTCTCATCAAAACTTCTTGATTGAATGGCTTTTGATTAAATATCTTACATGTATAGTTACATTGTTATTATTATGCTTAATCGTTGAAACCCTAGGGAGAAAACACACAAGTAGGTCGTTGCTTCATGTCCCCATGATAAAAACTAGTTTATCCATTGATTAAAGAAGGTTTAGCCTAGCCATAGCTACACTAGCCATTCTTTTTTCTGAGTTAGTTTTGGATATAAGTTAAAAAAAGAGGACGTCCTAGGCTTAATTGAGTTTACACCTAGGGTTTTGACTCTTAGGGTTTGAAAAGCCTTGTCCCCAAGCAACACTTTTCAGCCCTAGACTTATATTTTAAAGCTAGCCATTTTGCCAAAGAGTTCTAAGGAAAGAGGGAGGAGCATGAGGCCTTGATTTTGCAACACCGGAATGAGCCTCCTCCCCTTAGGGTATTGACTTTGTGGCCCTCCTTTTGCAGCACTACAAAGCCTAACTCTCACGTTCTTAGATTTGGATTCTCCCAAGGCATTAACCTCTCTTCTTGACTCCATTAACCCAAGGCACTAGTCTAAGAATGCAACGTTGAGCTTTTTGGTGTCAAAACTACCTCTTTTGAAATCTCAAATAGTGAAAACCTACTAACCCTAGCGTCTAGACTAACCCTAATTGTTGATGACGTCTTGCCTTATTTGAACCTTTGTTTGGATTAAAAATTGCGTCTGACTCATCCCTTTATAGCCATAGAGGTTTTAAGCAATTTCATTGGTCAATTTAATCAAACGTCCACCTCTTTATCTAGCTAACCTAACCCTAACCCTAAGGTGACATCATACTTATTCAAACCCTTGTTTGGCTTCAAAACGTTGTGGTATAGTCACCTATTTAATAGACTTTGAGTTATTGATCATATTCATAAGCTTATTTGACAAAACGTTCCTCTCATTGTCTTCAAAATTAAGCTAATAGTAGGGCTGACGTCACCATTGAATTGTATAGTGACGGAGCAACAATATTTATATATGAGCAGATTTATGAGATTTATTACATTGTGATAATATAAGGATTTTATTTTATACATTGAATGCCAATATCTCTTGTGTATTTATTGAAGAAGTGACATAAAATATAAGTTTTAATTGCAACCATTGACTTGGTCAATAATTACTTTCATTATTGCTCATATGTATTAAAGATAGTCAAAGATATTTTGAGGTACTAACCACTGCATCACGTTTTAGTTTCATTTGACTTGTCTTGCAAACATGTGCATTTCTTAGTGGAATTACCTTCTTTTGACTATCCTTTTGGCAGTAATCTGTGAAGGGAAAATCTTACCTTAACCTTTGATCTCTAAACCTTTCACCCTTTTCCTTCAGAACCCCAGATTACCAGGGATGTCTCCCTTGATTAGCCACCCAGAATAGAAAGAGATCCCCCATCGAGGTGACAGTGGGTGGGGAAGCTCTTGTTACGCCAGTTTGAGCCTTGACTTCTAGCTACTTAAACCTTTCCTACAAACTGAGTAATAACGGGACCAATTCCTTATTGAATTAGCAATGTCACTTTTATGAACCCCTTCATTCTTATAAAATAAATAATAAGTACAACTTCTATCTTAAAAAAGTTTTTATCTTAAAAAGGGAAATCTTAGTATCCTTAAATTCTACCTTATCCTTTAAAATAAAACAACCTTTTTCATTTAACATTTCTTAAGAAAATAAATCTATACTAATTAATATACAATAAAAAAACACTTAAGAAAATTAATGATTAACTCAATTAGTCTAGAGCCAAACATAAAATTTTATACATGTTGACTACGCCTTCCCACACTTTCATAAAAATAAATAAATAAATACTCAATGTAAACACTAACCAATAAAATATAAACACTTACCCTACCAATTTTTCAAAAATATTTTGGAACTTACAGATGATCTTTTTAATAGATTCTACCTCCCTAGCTTGTTCAACATTGTTGGAAGGATTCTTCTCATCTTGCGAAGAAAATTGTTCTTGCAGTTGAGTGATAGGATTTGCAATTGGTTCTTCATTCGTGATTGAATATGACTAGATGGAAGGGACGCAAGCATCATAGAAGAGATTTAATGCAATTGACATGTCATTGAGATTAAATTTACAGAGGATATGATAGACTCTTGTCCAAAAGTCTTCCGAAGATGAATCACCGTTGATTAGTGAAGTATGAAATTATTCACATAATTGATCGAAATCATAAATTTCAAAAGCATCTACAAATTCATCTACAAATTGAAACCAATCAAAAATGTGACATCCTGGAAAGGATTCAAACCAATGTTTAATCCAACCTCTAAAAGTAAAAGCGAACAATCTGCATAAAACTTTTAAATCGGAAATGTCATGTTTGATGCATTTACACCAAAACTTGTTAATATGGTCTTTTGCAGATACATTCCCCCCACCATCAAAGGTGGGTTTGGACAAGAGAGACACTGTCTTTTTGGGAATATCAAGTAATGAGAAGTGGAAAGCATGTTCCAACACAGTGATTTGAGGAGCCATGGGAAATTAATAAATTTGAAACAAAGACTCCTACAAGACTAGCTTGTCAGTCTAGCCCTCATTTTATCATGATTTGTTGATGGATGAAATTGACCATCTGTCAGCTGGAAGAGTGAGTCCGGTCCGGGGTTTTTTAAATAACCCAAGCCGTTTGGTATAACTCATTCTGACGGGTTTAATGGCTCCATTAGACAATCTAAGAATCCTAAAAGAAATGAATAAAAGAGAGAAATAACTAACTAATTACTAAACACACACTATATATATACATATGTTCAAATCTAACTATAATATTTGTATTTAAGAAGAAGATATACAAGTCTCGTTTATTTACATGATTTACAATATGCAAGTTTTAATCAAAACTTACGAAAATCGATGTGGAAAATGATTGCTTCTAGGAAGCAGATAAAGAAAGCACATAAAAATATTTATTGTTTTTCTTTTATAAATTTAAAGAATCTTGCAAAAATAGTTAATGAAACATGAACATGTGGATAGTCAAAGCTTAACCATACATTCTAGTTTTAATGATATGTAAATGACAGAAAAATACAAAGAAGCTATCCTGTCAGTGAATTATTGAGGTGCATCCAAGCATCTGCATGAGTGGTGAACATCCAACTACCATGTCCAAGAGAGAAATCTACAATGAACCTTATGATTGTTCTAAATAAATTCAGAACATGTATTGGCAGCTTAGGTTTTAATGACAGAAAATGAAACACAAACATAAACCTGTGATCTCATAATTATACATGATTACAACAAGATAAATCTGGAAGCAATCTATACATTTTATCATTTAATTTAAAACTCAAAGATAAATCTCATTATTTAAACTGAAAATATAATCACAACATTTATATTTTGATTGAAGCAAATGATAGATGGTATTTATAATATAAACCTCCTACACATCACAGATCATTTAATCTAAAGATATCAGACCTGCACATGTAATAGGATTAAAAAAAACATTATGAACAAAATTATAAACAAAAGACTAAAGCCAAAATGCATATATGTCATTCTATTAAGTGTTTTGAATCACGTGTCCATTCTGTAGTCCTGGAAGAATTTTTTTGGATAATACACTTTAAAGATTGGAAAAATTAATACATAAATGATAATAATTAACCATTTATTGATAAAAAAAGACTAAATCTATTTAAATCAATTCATAATCAATTATTCAAAGAATATGAAGATATTATATGAAAATAAAATCATTTTACTTACAGGACAAAAGCCATTAAGCAACCTAAAATTCCATATTCTTCTTTGAAAATACTCGTCCACTCTCCCAAATATTCCAACCATCCATTACTCAATTTGAAAAGAAATAAAAAGTTTACAAAAGAAATAATATAAAAAAGAGAAAGGGTTAAAATCCTCCTCTCCAATTCTTTGGATCCCTATGGCTCTGATCTTTCTCATATATTTATAAAATGAATGAACAGTCTGGGCGTCACTATTAATTTTCGCCACCTGAAATTTGCCTCTAAAAGGGACCCAAAAATCTCTCCAATCGTGCATTTGTTTGGGAAAATCTACACGCAGAAGGTAAATGGGTCCATTTTGGTTCCGGGTTTTCAACCGTTTCTTCAAATTCCACATGGTTTGACTGCGATCAGTTCTACACAATCGTCTTTCTGATCTTGATGCCTTTCCAAATTTTATCTGTTGTTGCTCATAAAATTATTTGTAGCAATCGAAAATTATTTTTGGATCAATCATCTCGAATGTATTTCGATAATAAAATCAAGCCATGATCAGATCCATATCAAATATTTGATAATAGAAACCTGTGAAACAAAAAGAAACCTAAATTAATAACCTAAAAATTGTGAATAAAACAAAATCTAGAAAAATAAAAAATGAATTTAAACTAACTATAACTTATAAACAAACATTGTTTATAATTTTCTTTGAAATGTGATCTAGAAGCTTCAAGTTAATGGAGAAAAAATATTAATTTTAGTTTTTTTAACAAAATCAAACAAATGATAGATAATTCTTTGATTATTATTATTTTGAAATGAGATGCAAAATGAAAAAAGAATTAAATTAATTAATATCACCAAATGATTTCATGAAAATGAGAAACCAACCAAGACATTATTTGATAAAGTATTGAACACATTATTCAAAATAGTCAAACTTGCTAATGAGAGAAAGAATGAACACATAATCATAATTTAAACGAAAGTAAACATTTGATAAAAAATAATATTTTTGTTTAAATTGAGATTTTTATGCTCATTTCTAACTTTTGACATATACTCTTGTAATATATGTCTCATACTAAAGTGAATGTCTTAAGTTTGTCTCAAATAAAGCCAAGGAATGGAATTATTTGAAAAGGTTGATTCTATAGCTCATTATAATTATCAAGATTCTAATGGGGCCCCTTTAAATTTTGTTAAAATTTAGGGGGGAGTTGTTGGGGCCCAACACATCTCCAACACCAGTTGTGTGCCTCTGTGTTTTCTCCATGTCCTCAAGTCTAGTGCATATGTCGCACATCTCTCTTTCCATGGCTGGATTTGGCACCTGCCTACCACTTCCTCTTGGCATTTCCCTATCCTCTGGTGGATCGGGTGTTTTCCTGTCTCTTCTTCTCGGCGGCATGGCTGAGATTCTTTTCTCTCTCACTTCCCCTATCTGAAAAATACAAATAGAGTCAAGCTATGATACCAATTGATGCAAACCTATCCACCCTTAGGACCGAGATCTGCTCTCAGGATCATTCCTAACCTCTTTGAGCTGGATCATCTCTTTCAGATTCCTAGCTGGAATCTACTTTCAAATCAATCCACAGGTCCTTTTTCACAACTCCCAACTCGTGAGTTCACAGGTCGTGAATCCCGACCCTTCCTTCTCAAATCCACGATACCCGAGATCATGAAATGGTTATAGCCCTTTCTTTTGTCAGCACCCTCCTTGTGCGACTGTTGGCTCGACTAAGCGCTAACACTTCTTGCCTCTCACGCCTTTGCGAGTTCAAAGGTCCAACCTTGGCACCTTCCTTTCAAGAAACTCTGAGAGGTGAGGTTGACTTTTCTCCTCTCATTCTCGCTACTCGCGACTTCGTGAGTCGAAGGGTCAAACATTCATTCCCTTATCTCCTGAATCCCTGAGATGTGAGAGGTCAATGGGGTGTTGAATCCTCCAGATCTATGACGTGTGTCCGCTGGTCTATTTCTCGAGCCCACCATGTGGTTCTTCCTCATATCCCTTATGTGCAACTTCAACACTTCGCGACTTCGCTTCCTGAAGTGCTACCTCTATTGTATTCCGCCACCTAAAATGCCGAGATTCTGAATTCCTCACTTCCTCTTATCGCAACTCATGACTTCGAGACTTTCAAGATAGAAGTCTCGACTTCATATCCACCAATATGCTGAAACATCGAAATGCCAAAATGTCCTCAACACAGGTCCCACGACGAAACTTCCTTCCTTTTTGATTTTCAGACTTCGTGACTTCATGAATCCTAATGCTATGCTCTTGGTTATCTGACTTATGAAACCTCAAAATGGTCAACAAAGGTTTGACCTCCAAGTCAATGAGTATTCCACCTGTCCAGTCTGTGCTGTCAGGTTCTTCTACACCTTCAACCCTTCAAGTGTGCAATATCCACGGTGAGAATCTGATCCAATGGTCCTCACATGACTTGGATCCTACAATTGTCCTCACTCTTCATGATTTCACCTCTCATGACTTGGAGCACCCGAAGTTTTGGCTCTTGTAATGCCCCTATATTTTACTAAGGGTCATTAAGTTTCCTAAACATTTTAAGAAAGTAAACTGAAACAAAACTTCATAACATAATACTGACTTTTATAACAACAACTTCAGTAAGTAGATTTATCAATAAATACTAAATGATGTATAGTATGAAATAAATAGATAACTTAACAAGTACCTGGATCTGATGCTAAATTCGGTTGCCTCTTTGCTTTGCTGCTGCCTTTCTACTCCCTGCTACACAGATCAACCCTGCCACAAACAGGAAAAGAACTGCCCAAAACTACTGTCCTCCCTGCCAACTAGGAAAACTACCTAGCTCCAAGATATCTACAGATATCCTGGCCCTCTGTGCCCAAAACCTCCAGCAACTCGGTGCCTCCCCTGATCAAAAGCCACAGTCCATAACACTCTTTTCCTTGCTCCCAGCAAGACAACAGTCCACAAAGAATACAACAGGCTCACAGCCAATACCACAGTGCACAGCAAATACCACAGTGCATAGAAATTCTGCTCACCGCACAATGCAATGGCTCTCAGCCAATACAACTGGCTCAGCAATACAGTCCGCAGCATCCATCCCCGCTGAATGGTGTGCCCATCCCCCTCTTCCCATCCCTTATTCCTCCCTATCGACTAACGTAATTACTCCACAACCTCCCCCCCGTCGTCCGTCCTGCGTCCCCCCTTTAATTTTTTATCGTCTCGGGATTTCTGGGCTATCCTGCTCTGCATACGCCACCCCTTGGGCATACACAATTCTTATTATATCTTTTATTTTTTATATCTTAAATTTATGTCAAGGGTCATTAAATGTGATCAACAGTTAATTTATTAGTTTGTTAACTACAATTATCCCTTAATTAAATCTTACTTAATAATCTTTATCCATTTATCGATTTAGGGTCGTTACATACTC
>JZKD02S0314276.1:130445-142090 GCA_000966675.3 Picea glauca
GCTACACAGATCAACCCTGCCACAAACAGGAAAATAACTGCCCAAAACTATTGTCCTCCCTACCAACTAGGAAAACTACCTAGCTCCAGGATATCTACGGATATCCTGGCCCTCCATGCCCAAAACCTCCAGAAACTCGGTGCCTCCCCTGATCAAAAGCCACAGTCCAGAACACTCTGTTCCTTACTCCCAGCAAGCCAATAGTCCAAAAAGAATACAATAGGCTCACAGCCAATACCATAGTGCACAACAAATACCGCAGTGCATAGAAATTCTGCTCACCGCACAATGCAATGGCTCTCAGCCAATACAACTGGCTCAGCAATACAGTCTGCAACATCCATCCCCGCCGAATGGTGCACCCATCCCCCCCTTCCCATCCCTTATTCCTCCCTGCCGACTAACGCAATTACTCCACAACCTCCCCCCCGTCCTCCGTCCTGCGTCCCCCCAATTATTTTATCGTCTCGGGATTTCTGGGCTATCCCGCTCTGCATACACCACCCCTTGGGCATATGCAATTCTTATTATATCTTTTCTTTTTTATCTCTTAAATTTATGTCACAAGTCATTAAATGTGATCAACAGTTAATTTATTAGTTTGTTAACTGCAATTATCCCTTAATTAAATCTTACTTAATAATCTTTATCCATTTATCGATTTAGGGTCGTTACAGCTCTCACCTGGTGAAACTCTGAGTTCACGACATACTTCGATCTCTGCCACCTGTCCTCCTCTGATGGACGACTTAGATTTTCTCATGGTTTCACAACTTGTGAAATTGAATGACTTCCCTCTCTGACCTCCAATGTCCGAATCCCCGATAGAGAGGATCTAGCTACACGTGTCCTTCCATTTGGACAACTCAGATTCCTTCGCTACTTCGGGACTTCTCCTTTTGCGACCTCATGAATATTTATGTAAGGGTTTTGACCCTTCACCTCCTGAAACCCTGAAATGAGATTTACGTGGGTGATCTGATGGCCACTGTTGGCTCAAATACTACGGATCTATCCTCCCATGAGATTAAAAAAAAATCACACTCACCATAAACCTCCTTGCTCCGCTACAAGATTGGATGGTTCTCGATACTTCATGAAATCCCCTCAGAGAATTTCGACCATCCAAAGCTTCCTTGATAATTCCTACGAAATGAACAAAGTGTTCTTTCACAAAACTTGTCCACCCACGAAACGATATCACTTCTCCTTCTTCCAATACTTCAAGGCACTAAACTTCCTGAGTTTTTCTTCGACGACTCGAGTCTTCAAGAAGACTTTTGCATGCACTCCTTGCGACAATTCTTCAATACTTCCAAATATTGAATTCTTCAAATCTATGCACTCTCTGTGACAACAGTCTTTCAACAGTTTCACTCAAGTTGCAAAAACTGAGACTTCACTCAGCTTGCGCACTCCTTGCATGGCTCCTATGCTTATATTGCACTTCTGTGAGAATGAGAACAATGCTATCCCTCCCGAGCTTTCAGAAATGAACTCTGAATTATGTCAATGCACACCTTGTGGAAAATTTCACTGCACTCCTTGCAGGAAAACTCTTTCTCAGACAAAGAAACAATTGAAACTCATTCTTTACTCTCCCACTCTTCAGATTTCAGACATTAAATATGAAATCATGCATTCACGCATCAAAGCAAATGCATAGCAGAGGGTAAACGAGCATATATGAATCAACATGCACAACACAGAAAGCAAAGGGACACCATGAGTCTGAACTAAAAATCTTTGTATTAATCCAAAACTTCTGTACATGGGGTTAACTCTACACAACTCTCTGCTTCTAAGCTCCTATGCTCTCTTCTCATAATGCTTCTAATTGTTACAATGATATAAGTGAGGGTGTCTATATCCATTTTCCCTCCGGCTCCTAAAACTGTCTAATCTAGGAATTTAATGCTATCTACTCACATTCATTAAAATAAATGCCTCTTAGTCCTTCAGACAAGAGCGGGATGCTCAAAGTCTGATCACAGTCTACAAGTATGCCCCTTCTTTAATTGTTTCATTTACGTTTCGCGTATCGAACCTCAAAAACATTCAAACAATTCATCATGTGCCCAAAATGTGTTGATGTGTGCCCCACACTTGCTTGACGTTGGCTATGCTCCTGCATCAAAATGACCCAAGTACGTTTATGAGGCTAATGAATGAAGTATTGAATGATTTCATTGGTAAATTGATCATTGTATATATGGATGATATACTAGTGTTTAGAAAGGCTAAAGCAATGCACATAATACATTTAACATTGGTGATGAGGAGGTTACAACAAGAGAAGTTGTTGATTAATCTGAAGACGTCCTCTTTCATGAAGACAAAACTCATATATTTGGGTTTTGTGATTTCTTCAAATGAGTTGAAGATGGATCCCAAAAAGGTGAAAGAGATCAAAGAAAGGTGACGTATTTTGAGTACTTGGTGAAGTGGAAAGGATGACCGGTGGAAGATGTCAATTGGTTCAGTGAAGCAGAGATCTAGAATCATTGAAGATCAGTGCAAGATCTCATGGAAATGAGTCCATGGATTTTTTAGCCAAGGAAGTATGATGCAGGAGCATCGCCACCAAAGCAAGGTCTGAGCATGGAAGACATTTGGGCACACTAGGGCACACATTTTGAAACATTTTTAAATTTCAAAATATCAATGTATTAATGTAATATCTGAAATCACTTTTGAGTTTAGATGCCTTTAATGTTTGGAGGTTGAACCATTATGTAATAATGATGGAAAATGTCTTTTTCTTTAATGTGGAGGATCGCAGTACATATTTGGATCTTGCACTCTTGTCTCTCTGACAGAATATTTATTGTAATAGGTATTAAGTAGTTGATAGCATTCAATTTTGATTATATAGCGTAGAAGTGGTTGGAGGGAATGCTCGAAGAAAATGTCTTTGTATAAAGTGTTGTATTATTTTCTAGTAAGGGTGGTTGTCAATAGTTGTTGATGATGATCATTGTTGTTGTGGATAGAGGATAACCGAGAAGCAATTGAATCTACCTTGTATAGGTTAAGGAATGGTGAAGAACAATGTATGTAGTTTCAGTTGGATGAATATAATAGAGATATATTGTCCCAAATGTGTGTTGGTTATGTGTCTATCTAAATGCATGGTAGAGTTTATATTTGTAGTGTCCCCAAGGCCGAGCCCCGATGTAAGCCATGATCTAAAAGAGATTGTAAATATGTGTTATAGGCTGGTGAGCCAAGTTTTGTATAAGCCGGTAGGCTTATGTATTTGATTAGGCCAGAGAGCCGAAGGGTAGAAGGCCACGGGCCTGGATTTTGTATCTGTATGTATGCAACACTTTAATAAAATATAAAAACCGCTAGGTGCAGACCGACCACGATGAAAGAGTGATGGGGGAATGAACATCCGCAGAGTGGGCAAGGGATTAAGGGTTGGAAGGTGGGAAAAAGGGGATGGGTTTTGAACCTAGGGGCTAAGCCTAGGGGGCTTAGGCCTGGAATAATATTTTAATATTATTTCCAAAAAGAGCCATGTGCATATTATTTTACCCTAAGTTCTTTGGAAGGACAAGTGACTTCCAAATGTGAAGGAACGAGCTTCATGGGTGACAAGTGTCAACCCATGTGCATGCAGTTAAAACTGTCGAAGCAAGCCATGTCGTGGGGTTCCGCTTCCATTCCGGTCAACTACTGCATAGGTTCCTCCTGGATTCGACGAGACTATCTCAGCATGAATGGGTCAAACCTTTGCAAAGATACCCGTGTGCATCTTCTGAACCGTACACCCCTTGAACTAGTGGAATGGGTAGAGTTTGGAAAAAAGTTAGTTTTTGTTCCGGAAATTTGTTTCATCCTCCGAACCAAAAAAAGGCCTGTGTAGTTCTGAGATAGCCTGTACATTCTATTCTGAACCATCAAGCCTGTGAGTGTAATCTCTATACACCTTGTGAAATCCTGAGACCGAAACCGTGAGTCTATTTCGTGATTGCTGAGCCTGTTTGTGAAGCCCGTGTCTGTTTCCCAGTTGGATGTTGTGGCCACGCAGTGCTGGACTGCGCGTGGCTTGTTGGCCAGTGTGAACTCATCCTTAGAATATAGGTAACCTCTCTCCAGGTGAGGGAGGTGATTGTGGTTTGAAGAGGCAGGTTGTCAGGCCTGTGAGCAACTCTTTCCAGGTGAAAGAACATGCTGGGAAGTGTTTTCTTCCAGAGAGTGTCCAACACCAGCTACGGGCTTTGAGACTTCCTGATCCAGGCTGTTTCCGAGACCCAGAAGAGGAGTTTAGCACCGATGGACTGTGCGTGTGAAGATGTATACTACCGGGTGAAACAAACATGTGGGGAATGAGGGTCTAGTAGTAGTGGGCGTAAGATGGCATCCTTGGGAAGAATCCTTCTACATATTTCTGTGATATCTTCGCTGTAATCTCAGCCGAGCCTAGGATTCCTTGCCTTGGGGTGGAGCTCGGTCCCAGCTCGGTGGTGACCCACTGTCAAGCTGATGAACAGTGTGGTCTAAGGCTGGGAGGTTCGTGGAAGGCCTGCACTTGGTTGGTGGATGCGACAGCTGTTAAAAGATAAGTATCAAAATAATGATTTAACTTTGTTGTTGTTTATGTATCATGTTTTCCGTTGTGTAAATGAATTATTGTTAAATGCTATGGCATGTGTGATTATAGCAGTAATGAGATACGTTTATTTGGAGAATTAAATGTGTGTAATTGTGGTTAAATGCATGTTCTTATAATGTCTGTATGAATTATGTAAAATTCCATGTATAGAATGGTAACTGAGAGGTTTGAAAACCTCGGTAGGTAAAAGGTACACTACAAATTGGTATTAGAGTGAAGGTTTTGACACTGAGCCTAGATGGGACAGTGGAGCGGTCTTTAGACCAAAAATGTGAAGAGAAATTGGGCCTAGAATGGCCAATTTTGGACGTTGGTTGTTCCAATGTGTCAAGTAGTTGCTTGACCGCGTTTACAAGCTCAGGAGGTTTAGTGGTGCGGTGAAAACCGCAGTTGGTATGGTCTATGACCACAGGGAGACAGGTTTCTACACCAATGGTGTTAGAACCATCGGATCTGTTCGGGAGGGAAGGCGAACCCTTGTAACCGTCAGATCTAGAGAACATGCACAAGGTTTAAAGCCTTTGGATACTGCACAGGAGTTCAAACTTGGGAGGATCTTGAGTCATAAGATCCCTGTGGGATTACCCGACAACCGTCCGAGTTGACAGAAGTTGTGCAGGACTTAAAGTCCTCATGGGTAGAGGAGAAGTCCCAGAGAGGCGTCGAGATATTAGAATTCAAGAGAATCGAGACCTTGTGATTCTCAAAATCCCGAGGAGGGATCATAGCCATGAATATCGGGTGGACACGTGTCAGGAGATTCCACAGAGTCGGAAATCGAAGAATCAGAGTTCTTGAACACAAAGAGATCTCGTCACATGGAATCGCGATCTGCGATTTCGCGACAAATCTGGACCATTCATTTAGTGGACACATGGCAGAGATCTGCACCATCGGGGAAAGTCCCGACAAGGAGTAAGTCCATCGGTGTTTGAAGTTCATCAAGAAATCGGGCACCTCGACGAGAGCTTTGAGTGCGGTCATGGGGTAGAGGTCACATGGACCTAACTTAACTGCAAAGGGTTAAATCCAAAAAGGCGCGTCGGCATATTGGGAATCGGGACATCGGAGATCCCGGAAGCAAAGTTTTCATGCATTGGAAAATCGCAATACGTGATTTCTCGATAAGGCCTAGGAGCGTGGGACCACACTGACTGTTAGGAGGACAGGTGGCAGATTTTTAGCGACAGGCAAAAGAACTGTTGACAAGTCAATGACTGGGACCCATCGGGGAACCTGTGAGCGTAGGAGTGTAACATTGAAATCGCTGAAACCCGACGGGGTAGGGTGGAGGTCATATAGTATGGTCATGTGGACCCAAGGCTGAGCCAAGAGAGCTAGCCAGTGCCAAAGCACATCGGGAATCGGAGGATCGGAGGTTGTGAATGCATGTGCATCGCGACATCACAAATTATGAAACCTCAATAAGAGGATTTATCACGGTCATGGGTAGTGGTCATATGGTGAGGCTATAGCCCGGAGGGCTAGCACGGATGAAGTCCATCGGAAATCGGGAAATCAGGGATTCCACTGTGAAGTGTTTTTTCACATTCAGATTTGCGAAACCCCGATCAGCCAAGGTTTAGCTTGAAGGGCTAAGGCATATCAGAGATCGAGAGTCCAAGAGGACAATAAACCTCGACATCAGAAATTATGAAACTCTGAAACTGGAAGTCCCAAAATAACTAAACTTGAATTTTTGGACACCCGAAAAACCATGAGCCAAAAGGAACTCAGGAAACTTTGTGAAGTAGAGATGTCTTTCGTTCTTGTTCATATTGATTATGAATGTTGTGGATTGTTCATAAAGTTTAATGGTCTGAAAAATTTCGAATTCAATTGCACAGTGCGTGTGCAGAGTTCAACGAAGGCCAAAACTCTAGAGAATCAACGCTAAGTATGGAGTGGGGAAGAATGCAAATTATCCCTGAAATGGAAGATGAACAAGAAGGAAAGGATGTTAACCTGGGAGCCGAAGGATCGAACTCTAATGGGCATGGAAAAGAGATGGATAAGGAAGGACATACGATGAAAATCATTGAAGGGCTACAAAGAGAGGCCAAGGAGCATCAAGCTGATAGCCGAAAGCTCATGAAAGTCAAGGATCGGCAAGGGAAATTAAACTTAATATTCTTGCAGAGTCTGGAAAGAATAGAGAAGAAACTTGAGAAAGGAAGAGACTCAAGTACGATGGAGAGTTGCAAAACTCATGGGAGAAGAAGCAGGTTGAGGAGTGATAGCCAACATCACAGTCGCTCCCAAAGACATTATGGCAGTAAGACACACAGCAGTTCAAGCCCATCACCTACTGGAAAACATCAAAAATCTGGAAGGGAGGAATTGAAAGGACAAATGAATAAAATTAAACCTCCAACATTTGATGGGGAGCATAAGAAGGAGGAAGATGTTGAGATATGGTTGCTTGGCATGAAGAAATATTTCCATCTGCAGAATTATTCTGCTCATGCAGAAGGAAGAATTGCAATGTACCAATTGAAAGGAAAGGAATCCATGTGGTGGGATCAGTTTGTGTAGGTGTAGCACATCAAAGAGAAAGAGGTTACTTGGAAGGAATTCAAGAGGTATTTCGAGAGGAAATACCTGACTAAAAGATATTATGACAAAAAGATGAAGGATTTCTTCGAACTCAAGCTAGGCAGTATGACCATTGATGAGTATGAACGAAGTTTTCTGGAACTGCTGAAGTATGTTCCATTCATCAAGGACGAGGCTGTCAAAATTCAGAGGTATCTAAGTGGACTGCCACCTTCCATTGGTGACAAGATTCAATAAAATGATCCTAATACCATGGAAGAAACCATAAGAAGGGAGAAATGCCTATATGAATAGCAAAGGGAAAAGCCTACCTTTCGGAAGGGTTGGGATGACCAGAAGGGGTTTAAGAAGGAACAGAGGCAGAAGGGAAGAAAACATTCCTTTTACAAAAATAGTCTTCAGGGATAGCCATCATTTAGAGAGTCGAGAATGACTGAAGAGAGACCAAAAAGACAGAGACAGGCACCCATTCAGTGTTGGGGTTGTCAAGGAAAACACAAGTACAAAGGTTGTCCCCATAAAAATGGTAAAGCAAGAACTGTCCATACTGTTCATCAAGATGAAACAGTGGACGATATGGGAAGCATAATGTTGAGAATCTACGCAGCCTTGGACAATAAGAAAGCAGAATTTCAATCACACATGATTGAAGTGGAAGGTATGATCAACAACTGACCACTTGTTATTTTGATTGATTCAGGGGATAGCCATAGTTATGTAGATCATAGAGTGGTAGAGAGTATGCATATAATGAGAATCAAACATGAGAAGTCTTGGTTAGTGTAGTTAGCCACAGGGACCAAGAGGAAGGTCACTGAATTGGTTAAGTCTTGTTTAGTGGATATGAAAGGAATGAGCAATAAGGCTGAATTGAACATTCTTCCTTTAGGCTCATATGATTGCTTAATTGGGATGGACTGGTTGGACCAGCACCATGCCCTTCTGGATTGTCGAAGCAAGAGGTTCACATGTCTGAACGAAGAGGGAAACTAGGTAATAGTCCAAGGAATTCCCAGAGCCGTGGCTGTTAGAGAAATCTCAGCCATGCAGCTGAAGAAATGTTACCGGAAGGGCTGTCAATTATTTACAGCCCGGGTGGAAGAAGTATTCCAATATGTGGTCTCAAAATTGGAAGACCACGAAGTTCTCAAAGAATTTAAGGACGTATTTTAGGAGGTTCCTGGACTACCTCCGAAGAGGGACATCGATTTTTCTATAAATCTGATGCCTGGAGCAGCTCCAATTTATAGAATGAGCACACCAAAGCTGAAAGAGTTGCAATTGTGTTGGCGTTCGGAAGTCACTCCTGGATTGCTAGCAGGAGCAAAGCCCGAAGCCCATCAGATTTAATGTCATGGTTTTCTTTAAAGGTTGATCAAATGGAGGGAAACTCGGAACAACACAGTCTCAACTCAGAAACCAGACCAGGCATGCATGAAGGAGTGACGTCCTGATAAACTCCAAACAGTGAGTTGTAGTAAAGGTGAGTAGGTGGAAGACTTACGCAGGAAGGGCGCAATGATCTATTACAGACATCAGGTATGCAACAGACTGAAGAAGAAATGCATCCGAACACAAAATCCTTTTATATTCAAATACAAAAAACCAGGGGGCACAACAACGCCACAACAAATCCTTTATTGCGACAAGTTGCACTACTGTGAATACTCAGGCAAAAGATGAAACAAAGATGGAAAAGAAAGAGAACTGTTTGTTATAAACCAAGAAATCTCAAACACAGAGGCATGTCCAGGAAACCAGAGTATTTGCTGAAACTACATAGTCGGGAGCTTAGCTCTACCATCGATAGATACAAAAATGGCAAGAATGCCTACATATACTCAAAATAACACAGCGGCGGAACCAAGAAACTGCATTGAAGGCTTTGCGTCTTCGTGGCTTCTGACAACACGGAGCTGTGATCTTTGAATGGTCGTGCAACTTATGGCAGACGCGATCAGTCTTCTGACAGTTTATTCGGTGGATCGACGTGCTTTTAATCTTTTGCGGGACGTCCCCATTATGGTGGAGATGATGCCTAACCACCACCAACCGTTTCAATAACTGCTTCTTGGGATCGATAACGGCCCAGCCAACTCAGCGTCTCGAGATAGTGAATGCTCCTCACACTGCCACCTGGGACGACTGAATGGCTTGAGGAACGGGTATGAGGACCGTCGCAGAGGACGTGGTGTGTGGTAGGATTGATGACGAGAAGTGATAGTGATGACAAAAAGGGGGAAAATAGGGGATGATCTGTGGAAGGGGAAATCCATGTAGATGGGACAAAGACAGGAGAAATGGACTCACCTTCGGGTGAGAGCCTGATGTGGAAAGAAGGGTATGCGTGGTAGGCGATGAGTGGGTGATGAACAGAAGGGGAGGCCACGCGAGTCAGAGAGGAGGGATGGATAAGTGACATATGGAAATAGTGGAAGGTGGGTGGCCGGAACGTGAAGTGACAGGAGGAGGTCCCACACTGGTTAAGCTCAAGGAAGCTGAGAGGAGCGGGGCTGCATGAGCGTTGTTGATCCGGACGCCGTGATTATGGCCGTTGGAAACTGTACCCACAATTCCGGACCCCCCCCCTCGACTTAAAGGTAGAAAGGCGGGGGGGGTCCAGAATGGTCTCCATCACCGTTGATCCGGGCGCGCTCATTTGGACCGTCGGAGAGATGCGCCCCCGATTCCGGACCCCCCCCTCTTGTTTAAAGGTCGAAAGGCAAGGGGGGTCCGGATTTTGCTGTGTGTCGTTGATCCAAGCGCGCTCATCTGGACCGCCCGATCTTGCTTGCTGTTAACCATGGGCGCGTTGTCACCCGAAACTTTGGACAAGTGGGTTTTTAACCCATTCATTTGATATCTGACCCCCTCAGTGAGAAATATCGCTAACATTTGGCTCCATGGGGGATAGAGTCATCCCTGTGATGCTCTAAGAACTCTTTTGCAGACTTAGTGCCTTTGCTGTTGGGCTATGGAGTCATTTATTAGTCTAAAAGAAACAAAAAACGAAGACATAAAATAATATTTACAAAACTAAACAAAACGAGCCGACTGCGGCTCACATGAAACATTTCTTTAAGAAATGCCCATTAATTGGGCCACTGAAGACTTCATTGCCTTCCAGATCCTGCAACCTGTAAGTGTTATTGGAAAATACTTCAAGGATATTTAAAGGCCCGAACCAGAGGGCATCAAATTTACTGTGTTTTCCCTTCTCCTGCCTGGGTGCATCCCACTTGAGCACCAGATCGCCCTGCTCAAATTCTTTCTTTTTGTTCTTTTTGTCAAAAACCTGCTTGATCTTCTGTTGATGATTGAAAGCTCTGTCCAAGACTTGTTCTCTGATCTGTTGCACTTCTACCATATGATGAATCCTTATGAGCGTCAGATTGGATTCCCCTTCATAGTCATGGAGAAGATTTTCCACAGGCAAGGCAAGCTGAGTGGGGAAAACTGCCTCAATCCCATAAACCAACTGGAAGGGTGAAAGACCCAGGGATTTCTTCGTTGTCACTCGGTCGGCCCAAAGTGCAAATTTGAGCTTTGAGTCCCAGGCCCTTTTATTATCCTCTAGTAGCTTCTTGATAAGATTGATCAGAATTTTATTAGAGGACTCTACCAATCCGTTTCCCTAAGGATAGTAGGGGGTGGAGTGGATCAGTGAAATTCCAAATTGTTCACAAAATTTGATTAGAGGCTCTGACTGAAATGGGGAAGCGTTGTCAGTGACGATTTTGCTAGGGCAGCCGAACCTAGCAATGATGTCCTCCAGGAAGATGATGATTACTTTGTGAGAAGTGCTTCTGGTAGGGACATCTTCTATCCATTTAGTGAAGTAGTCGATTGCTGTCAAAATCCATCGGTGCTGACCACTTGAGGGAGGATGAATCTCCCCGATAAAATCCAATCCCCACTGCTGAAAAGGAGCTGAGACCACCACAGGTTTCAATGGTAGGGATCTGAGCTGCTGCTTTCCTGAGAATTTTTGGCATTTGATGCAAGCTCTAATTTCCCTGTAGACATTAGGAAATAAGGTGGGCCAGTAGTACCCAGCTCGGAGGATCTTGTGAGCAGTGGTTTTCCAAAAATAATGGCCTCCACAGAGACCACTATGGAAATCATTCATAACCTTCTGGGCCTGCTGTGGGTCCAAACACATCAGTAGTATCCCCTGGGGATCTTTCCAGTACAAGACTTGGTTAATAATACAGTACTTGACAGCTTTGAGCTTTAAAGCCCTTGCCTTGATTTTTTCCATCCCATCAGGGGGCCTCAACTCCTGCAGGAAAAATAAGATATCTTTGTACCAGGGACATGCTGCTAGTGGCATAGTGCCTTTGAAACCATTCGGGGATGATTCGGCTTGCTCATGGATCAGATTGATTTCCAAGGCTTCATAATTGGATTCAGACAGGAGCTTGGCCAAACCCTGCCCTTTTATTAGCTTGGTGGGTTTGATCTCTAA
>JZKD02S0314276.1:165912-208965 GCA_000966675.3 Picea glauca
GTATGTATGTATGTATGTATGTATGTATGTATGTATGTATTGAGGCCGAAGAGGTTGTGTTAGTATGAGACTGGTGAGCCAAGACAAAGATAGGAAAATATGCCTATCGATGTAATTATACTTAGTTATTAATATAATATTGCAATTTTGCATGCAGATAGACTCAAAAGAAATGATATGGGGGGAAATTCCATGAGAAAAGGGAAAAGGGGTTTGGGACTTAAGTCTTGGGGAATATTTTATAATATTTTTGGAAAATCATAATGTGGGATAATTACTTTATCCTAAGTTCCCAGGGTAGGGAACATGTTACCAAGTGACTTAAGCTACTTTTGAAGGTGACAAGTGTCAAGTTGAAGTCATGCAATATATACTACTAGTGTTATACATTATTTTGGTCACATAGATGATGATTCTATAAGAATGTGTTCAGGCTCTCAAAAGGATCTTTTGCATGAGAAAAGTAACTAGTTTCTTCCCCTATAAGGTTTGTTTTTAGAAGGACGTTGTAGGCTAGTAGTAGCATACAGTGCGGAAATCCCTGATTTCCACATGCTACTCTATACCTATCTCGTGAGGTTTCTATAGGTTTCTATATAGGTTGGGTGCGGTGACGTTTGAAAGATAAAGAAAGGAAGAACTTCACAAAGGTTATAGAAGGGGAATCTTCTAGAATGTGAGGTGGTGTCTATATGGTTGAGATCCTACTGGCTTCTCTGATTTGGTGGGATCATCCTCATCCCCTTAACCTCTTCTCCTTCTCCTATATAATGATGGGTTTCTCATGGAAAAGGTTAAGCAAGATCAAGCAAGGAATTTTTGAAAGAATAGGCTGAAGACTATGTGAAGAATCCTATTGCAAATGATACTTGAGGTCTCCATTTGTCCATCAATATTTTGTGGATCATCTTCATAAAAATTCAGAGCAAGCCTATGTGTGTGTTGAAACAAAGGACCAGTGAAAGGGAACTTGCAACATCAAGGTAGTTTGTTTGTATCTTCCACTTTTACTTAATATAATATAGTGGCATGTTTCTTTCCCATAAAATCATTAACATTTTATTACATGACTCCTTGATCACATGTTTAGGTTTTCATTGAATCTACTGTTGTTTTTTTCACTTTGGTTGGTTTGTGTCATTGCAGATTTGATCTCATAAGAGCACTGGAGCGAAGCAGAGACAACAAAGATATATGGAAGCGATATCCAAAGGTATGTCATTCATTCCTTCTTTGGTAGTAAATTCAATGATTGTAACTTAGGGAAAGCATTATGTTCTATCTTGTTTTGTTCTATATCTAGGTGGATCTACGAAGATTAGTTTATGTCTGAATTCACTGATTTATCCAATAACAAAATTGGTGAATCCATTGGGGACTATGAGGCGGTCGAGTAGAACCTAGAGGGACTGACAACAAATAACCCAAACATCTCCATCCATGAAATTCTGAGATGCTATCAGTGTCATACTGTAGATGTATCTGGTTCACTTAGTCAACTACTTCGTAGGGTAGCATGAGCAGTAGTATGCTACCATGAACAATATCCTTGATGCTATTTTTTATATGAAGCCAAGTGCTTCTCATTTTGATATTTTGGGTCTTTGGACAAAAACACTTTTTAGTAAAACACTTTTATTGCTATATATATACGTGAGGATTCTATCATCTTACTTGTTTTAATGTGAATTTTGGTTGGATCTACATGTGTCTCAAATGTCTGTCTAACACATAATTAGTTAATGCATTTGTTAATGTATTTAGACATCTAGGAATATGTTGATATTCAATGTAATCAAAGTAACGTTCCAAGAGGCGAATTTGTAGATATACCTGTAACAAAGTAGGACTTCAAATAGAATAGACATTACTAAATAGTAGTACCACTAACTAGAAATCAAGCCATACAACCAAGTGACGGATCCTATGTGAAATAGCGTCAGTCAACAATTCAATGAATTCACTATATTCCACAATATTTTTAGTTGCACAACCAAGGAAAACACTGTGTAGACTGATTGACTCATTCGGAGGTGCATAGATTTCCCAAGCAATGGATGCTAAGTTTTGAGTACTACACATAACTCCATCGGCTAAGCTAATGTAGGGTAGCGAAGACACCAACATCTGGAAACCAAGCACAATGAAAGGTAAGAAGTTGGGGGTCCAAACCAAATAACGAAAAGGCACACAAAAGTGGCACACAAGAGTATGATACGCTAAAAATACAAACACTCATGCAAAGATAATATAAGCATAGTACTTCTTTAAGTAAATCCCATTTTTGGGTTCACTCAAAGGAATGCCATCATAATCCACTAACTCGTAGGATCCCTTCTCTAACACTTGTTTGATGATGTAAGGGCCTCACCACATAGCCTCAAATTTTTCGGCCCCTAGTAAATCACGATCATGTTCATAGAGGAGAACGATATCACCTTCGGAGAAAACACGTGGCTTAACATTCTTGTCATATTGGGATTTTACACATTTTTTCCGGGTTTCAATAATTAGGGTGACATCACGATGGGTTTCGTCTAATTGCATCACATACAATAGACGTTCTTTCTCGACAGAGGTTTTTGGGAGAAGTTCAATGGCTATCTTCAAATATGGGATCTCACATTCAATCAACATAACAACTTTGATACCATAAACTAATTGAAAAGGCATAAATCCTATGGTAGACTTTATCAATGTCCGATAGGCCCATAATGTTGAAAACAACATTGTGAATGGACAAAAATGAAATTTAATCCATTGAAAAGAAAGAGGACAATGAGATTACCATTTTGGCGGAATCCAATTGCTAAATGGACACCCGTGCCTCCCACAATCGACCACCGAAGTCAGGTAAAAATAGGGTTTCTAGGCAAGTTTTGGGCAAAATGCAAATGAAATAGTAAAAATAGATTTTATCCATATTTATTTCACTTTTTGCCTTTTCTATTAATATTTAATATTATGTAAATTCATTTTATCAAAACCTAAATATCTAATTTTCTTGTGACTATTTTGTTTTCTCGCAGATGGAGGAACTAAGATCCTGAACAATGAAGTATGGATATTTTTTTGTGATTTGTTTTTCTATTCATCATATATACATATACTTTTAGGGTTTTTCAAAAAAACCTCGAGCCTAGTATTAGTTCGTCCTCATTCTTGAAAATATGCGAGAATGCAACCTAGTATACTTTTTTTGTATTTTCGTACTCGTCATGGTAACACGAAAAAAAGAAAAATCATGGAGCATCCTTTAATCTCTTTTCACGCTGCATAAAAACGAAAACATTGTCGAGTGACGTTGTTCTTTTCAAGCTCGTAAAATTATTTGAAGAAAATGTTTGATAGGTGATAGTTTATCACTTTTTTGGTCTCATCGAACTATTTGATGAAAAAATAACTGAGAGAGTTCTCTTTAAGTGTTTTTCAGACTCTGTAAACATGAAAAACCCCCGAGTTTTTTATCTTTGGAATATTTTAATGAGCATTGAAATACCCATACGGGATTGAACCACTCTTTCTTAGGATTCATTAAACATACTCCGAGGGACTCGTCTAAAGGATGATCTTATATAAACAAGCATATGTTATCCTCCTCAAGCTTGCATAAAAAGAAAGAGGTACTCCCCAAAAATGGTGGGGGACAATTTGGGAAAGAAACGTGTCTCTATATTTGTGTTAGTGGCGGTAATAGTCGCTCTTGAACATGACACCCCCTTCATCAATGAATCCGGGTTGGGAAATCCATTTGTCTCTTGTCTGACTTTTTGCAAGTTCATATCTTCGGTCATCCTTGAGTCAATACTGCCAATACCATTGTCGTTTCATTTACGTGTTCAAGAAAAGTCCAAACAAGCCCTCTATTGAGTCGGCCATCTGCATTTGTCAATTCCTACCATGTCATCCTTCCCTATGTCAGTTTCAAATCATTTTCATACTTTGATCTACCCTAAATCTATTACTTATTTCATGTCACTAATGGGGGATACATCAAGGCCCTCGTGTGTCGAGTCTTTTCCTATCGACTTCAACTTATCATCTATGAACAAGACTTAGAAATAATTTAGTACCTTAGAGACTGCATGCCTCAATGGAAGGTTTCTTCACTTTTGACAGTGGATTCACATCATTGGTCCCTAATCGAGAGATTCCATCGAGTGTTCAACTTCATCTCATTTATTCACATTCATTAGATTGTACTAAGGTACCTTGGGATTCATTGACATCAATGGTGAATTCTCTCGCACTTGTTAATGGTTTTCATCAATGACTGGTAATCAAGTGGTTTCTACCATGTTCAACTTCAACACCTATAATCGCATGGCTAGATTCGTACTTATGGACAATAGGATTGAAGACCCTCGATCTTATCATTTTGGTCCAGGTTGAAATCAAATATTTATGATTTACATTGGCACATAGATCCACTTTGTATGTCTCATGGCTATGTCTGAATTTGAGCTTTCTAGTACATAGATCCACAGTGTATTCTTAGTGGCTATGTAGAATTTTGATGACATCGTTCCACAATGTATGATTGGTGTCCATGACTGAAATTTATGATTTAAATCACTTGTAGTCTGATCATGGGAATTCATACCTCAGAAATGGTATAATATTGTGCAGATGCTTGATTGTTTGCAGGTTCCTGATTGGTGCATTCCTTGTTCCTAACACACACACACACATTTTTACAAAGTATTTTGGTTTTCACAAGTTCCAGACTCATACTTTGGGGGGAATTCTGTTACACATTATTTTGGTCACCTTGATGATGATTCTACAAGCATGTGTTAAGGCTCTGAAAATGATATTTTGCATGAGAAAAGTAACTAGTCTCTTCCCCTACAAGGGTTGTTTTTAGAAGGACATGTAGGCTATTAGTAACATACAGTGCATAAATCCCAGATTTCCATTCCATAGGCTTCTCTATACCTGGCTCGTAGGGTTTCCACAGGTTGCTATATAGGCTAGGTGCGACGATATTTGAAATATAAATAAAGGAAGAAGTTCATGAAGGTTCTGGAAGGGGAATATTCTAGAATGTGAGGTGTCATCTATATGGTGGAAATCCTACTGCCTTCTCTGATTTGGTGGGGTCATCCTCATCCCTTTAACCACTTTTCCTTCTCCTATATAATGATGGGTTTCTCATGGAAAAGGTTGAGAAATATCAAACAAGGAATTGCTAAAAGAATAGGCTGAAGGTTGTGTGAAGAATCCTGTTGCAATTGATACTTGAGGTCTCCATTTGCCCATAAAGATTTTGTGGATCATCTTCATACAAATTTGCAGAAAGCGTATGTGTGTGTTGGAACAAAGGACTATTGAAAGGGAACTTGCAGCAGTAAGTTAATTTGGTTGTATCTTCCACTTTTACTTAATATAATATAGTGGCATGTTTCCTTCCCATAAAATCATTATCATTTTATTACATGGCTCCTTGATAACATGTTTAGTTTTTCATTGAATCTACTATTGTTTCTTTCATTTTGGTAGGTTTGTGTCATTGCAGATTTGATATCACAAGAGTACTAGAGTGAAGCAGGGACAACAAAGATATCAGGAAGGGATATCCAAAGGTATGTCATTCATTCTTTTTTTGGTAGTAAATTCAATGATTGTAACTTAGGGAGAGCATCATGTCCTGTCTTGTTTTGTTCTAGATCCATGTGGATCTAGGGAGATTAGTTTATGTCCTCATTCACCAATTTATCCAATAAAAACTAACGTTAGTTATTTTTGGAATTTTTTTATAATTATTCCGAGATTATTCATGTTGCTAGCTCTTGTGAGAAGAAAGGGGTCAGACTGTATGTAAAATACAATTATTACCTAATCTACATAGAGAAGTTTATAAGGAGTTGTGGGGATGTAATAAAATTTTATTGTCGAAGAGAGGGGTTGGAAGGCTCGTGAGAAGTCTCTCTGGATGAGACAATGGTTTTTGAGAAGTAGGATGTCAAACCCATGAGCCAGCTCTCTAGGAGAGAGTATTGATGAAAATTGTTCCTTGGTGTGTTGTGCACTAGTCGCAAGGCTCAGAGACTTCTTGTCTCGCCCATTGTAGGTAACCCTAGAAGGGAATTAGGTAAGTCGAGGGACTGTTGAGAGGAGAAGGGGAACACTTATTTGGGTGTAATAGGTGTGTGGGGAATGAATTATTGTGGGCTAGTCTCGCCAACGAGCACTTATTACTAATAAATTTTCTAGAGAATTAGACCTTACCTTGTCGATTCAAACCCTTTTTCCCTAGTGGAGTCAAGCCCCAACTCGGAGGTGACCTGTTGTTGAACGATTATGAGAAATAGAGTCTATGGATTAGAGGACCATTTGAGTTATCCGCATTGTTGGTCACTTCCATAAAACATAAGTGTTATTATGTGTTCATCTTGTTTAATATATGTTTTTTTATTAATTCTTGATATGGATTAATTCTTGTATGTTGTTTTATATAAGGAATTGTAGTTATTTTGTTTAATATTGCTTGCATATCTAACTATGATTGTTATGGTTTGTATCATAGAAATCCATAAGTATGACAATAATTGTTATATTCTTGTTAAATTATCTTTTGATATTGTTCATGAGACTCTCATGATAGGATTGAATGGTCGGGTGCACATGAAAGTAACTTGTGTGCATAGGAGGTTGGAACTCATGTGTGCGTTGAGGGAAATATTCTCCATACATAGGGAAATCAACACTGGTGTGTGACACTAGGGTGGTTGTGTTGTCTGATCAGTTTGATGGTGTGCATAGTTAATGTGTTACTTCCACTACTTAAATTTGTGTTGAAAGGAGAACTATAGTGTGGAGTGACTCAACTTGAGATTGAGCGCATTACTTCAAGTGATATTGTCCAGCCTAGTGTTCAGTTTAGAATCTACATAGTGGGATTTAATAGTATAGTTGTTTAGTTGTAGCTGTGAATGTTACAAAATGGTTGATTCAAATCATCAGTGAGTTGATATTGAGTGACATGGCCCAGCCTTGGGTGGTTGGGGACATTGTATATTAGTATCAGAGTAATGTTAGAGTGTTTTATGGAGTAGCATGTCCCATACTAGGTAGCTGGGGATGTCAAATTTTGGTATCAAAGATATTAGTTCAACACTCGACTTGTAAACTCCATAGGTCGACAAGAAGCATCACAACTCCAGTTTCAATATTGAGCCTACATGAGCTGAGTTATACTTAAGGAAAAAATTCATACTCGTAAGTGGTTGAATTTCAAATTTTAGCATGGCCATGGTGCGCATTAAGTAAGAATGCATAGATGTGCAAGCTAAGTTCATGATATTATGGATTATGACACTATAACTATGAAACAAATAATGGTGCATTGGTGTGCGCACTAATGGCTTGGTCTAAGAAAAACAAATTTTCAGTGCATTTGCATTATTGATACACAATGTACAAGTTAAAAGTTGACATTTTGTATTGGTGTGTTTTGAATAATAGTGCACACATGAGCTTCGTAGGAAGGATTTTTACAAGATGGTGCATATGTTTCATGATTTTTTTTCATGAATTCGCCGAACAAATGTTGTTGTTTGTGCATTTTGCAAAATTATCAGCTATTGGAGAAGGACAAAATCAATGCAGGAGATCAAAAGCATGGAAGATGTGCCGAGGAATTATAGTCTTGATGATGAATTCAAATATATGTATATTGGTTTGGGTGTCAATGGTACATAATCCAAGGAGGAGTGCATGGAATTTGTAGAAACCATAAATAGATTGCAAAAATATGTCCAAAGCTATAAGGATGATAATGAAAGGATTCTGACATCCAAGGATCATCGAGATGACTTCAATGTCAAATTGATGCAGATCCTAGACAAAATAGAAACTAAAATGGATAATGAGGCATAGTCAAGTAGGTCAGTAATTCATATGTCTTATGATGAGAAAAGAGGATAAGAAATAAGTGTTGATAGACATTGACCTTACTCACCAAAGAATTGTTTTAGGAAATCACACAATAGTTTGAGTCCATCTCCTTTTAGAAAGAATAAGAGAAGGATTGGGGTGGATGAGCTAAAGGGAGAAATGAACAAGATCAAGCCTCCTACCCTTGATGGTGAGAACAATACAAATGAATATGTTGAGACGTGGTTTCTAGGCATAAGGAAGTACTTCCAGTTGCATAACTATTATGCATAAGAAGAAGGGATAATTGCAATCTATCAATTAACAAGAAATCATCAATGTGGTGGGATAAGTTTGTGCAAGTGAAACACATTGATGAGAAGAAATCTACTTGGAGGGAGTTCAAGAGGTATTTACAAACTAAATATTTAACCAAGTGGTACTATGACAAGAAACTGAATGAGTTCTTTGAACTCAATCTTGGGAGTATGAGAATAGATGAGTATGAAAGGAGATTCTTAGAGATGATGAAGTTTTCCACATTCATCAGGGATGAAAAAGGTAAGATTCATAGGTATTTGAGTGGGTTTCCCACATTTATCTATGACAAGATACAATATGATGACCCCAAGACATTGGAGGAAACCTTAAGGCACGTTAAGCATCTTTATGAGAAGCAAAGGGGAAGACCAATTTTTGAAAAGGATTGGGAAGATAAGATCAAAGGAAAGGTGGACCAAAGGAAGAAGGGGGATAAAACACCATTTTTTGGAAATAATGCGCAAGGAAAAACATCTCTCGGAGAGCCCAGAGTCAGAGACAATGGGGAAAATGTCATGGCAACAACCTATGTAGTGTTGGGATTGTGGAAGAAATCGTATGCGCATATATTTTCGTCAAAGAGGTGACAAAGCAAGGAATGCACATAACGTATAATAAGTTGTGTCAATTGAGGACATGGGAAGAAATGTGCCAAGGATTTACGTAGTGTTGGATAACAAGTGGGTTGAGTTTTAGTATCACATGAATTAAGTTCAGGGTAATATTAATTTCCCACTCATCTCTATTCTAATTTATTCAGGAGCTAGTCATAGTTATCTAGATCCTAAGATGGTGGAAATATTCAAATTGTCGAGAAGCAAGATTAGAAAACCTTGGTTGGTGAAGTTAACTACTAGAGAGAAAAGGAAAATTAATGAGATGGTCAAGGAATGTCCAATGGATATGAATGGACTGTGAAAAAAGGAGGATTTTAATATTATACCTTTGGGTTCATATGATTTCCTCATTTGTATGGATTGGTTGGATGATCATTATGTTGTCCAGGAATGTTAAAATAAGGAATTCACTTTCTTGTATGAGGAAGGGAACTTAATATTAGTTCAAGGAATTCCAAGAGTTGTAATTATCAGAGAAGTTTCAGTCTTGCAATTGAAGAAAAACTATATGAAAGGATGTAAAGTATTTGCAGTGGACATGGAATAAGACCCTAAGGATAAAATTCTGACTGTCAAAGAATGCGTAATACTGAAAGAGTATGAGGATGTATTTAAATAGATACCAGATTTTCCTCCAAAAAGAGATATTGATTTTTCTATAAATTCGATGTCGGGAACAACACCTATATCCAAGACTCCTTAAAGAATGAGCACACCATATTTCAACGAGTTGAAAATGAAACATGAAGAGGTTCAGAAGAAGGGTTATATATGCCTAAGTGTGTTGCCTTGGGTTGTGCCAGTTTTGTTTGTGAAGAAGAAGTATGGTATGTTGAGACTTTGTATCAACTTCAAGTAGTCAAGAAAAGTAATAGTAAAGAACAAGTTTCATTTTCCAAGGATAAATGAGCTCCTTGATCACTTGTGGGGCACACATATATTTTCTAATATATTTTATAAGAAACATTATTCAGGAATGCTCACAGAGGTCCAGGAAAATCCATATCGCTCATAGAGGTCTAGAAGGATTCATAAATTCTCAAAATTGTACCGTTTCAAATTCTCTCAAAACTGACATCAATTTGTAGACATCTACGATATCTTTCCAATAGAGTAAAAATCACCTCAAACGAAGTTCATATGAAAAAATTATTGTTGGTCAAAGTTCATGTCAAACTAGGAAAAATTCAAAGCGTCAAAGGATACAGGTGTCACCACTACAAGGGTGAAATGTAGCACGATCGTACATCTACATGGTTCTAATGTGGAAATAGCATGGAGTGCCACATGGCACACCATACATTCAACCTAGAAGGTGACTCAACATATGTGCGATACAACAGACCAATTACATATTGACACATGATAGAGATAGACCAATGAGAGGCTGCTAGATGGCATCCTCCCATTGGCCATTAATTTTTAATGTTTATCAAAAGTATAGGAGTCGATGGGGTTACAAACTGTGACCTCATATAACCCTATGCAAATAACCTTTTCAATGATGCCATCTTACTGGTTCTTAATCATATACGATATAATTAATACTTAAGTTTTGATCAAAGTTTATTTAGTGACAAAAAGGGTCGTGGAATAAAGCCCCCAACCCATGGTTTATCATAACTCCATATAACCCATGCCTATATTCGCATGTGGGAGGTTTCAAAGTTTGGTTAAATACTTATATTCCATATGGTTACAATAAAATGCTATATATTGTGTGGTCAACGGGGTTTGACCCCGCGACCCACTATATAACATTCCAACATTTTAACCAATTGTGCTAAGGGAACTTTTTTTTATGTAATTTCAGCAAATCACATTTAATGTCTATGTATAGTTTCGGGTGGAATTTCATCTCGAAGCCCTATTTAATGGGAATGCAAGTTGAGGAAAGGACACACATGTGCAAAGTATGGGTATTGTCTCAAGGTTCATGCCAAAGGTATCAATACCTTAGGAGCATTCCAAGAGGTTCTTTGACAAAAGTTTATGAAATTTATACTCATTCTCTTGAAATTTCAGAAGGATTTCAATTCAGCACTATGTTTCTGAGTTTTAGCAACATGTAATTAGGTCATTGTAAAACACAAACATTTGAGCATTAATAAAGAGGTCTCAATTAGAAGAGGACCCAGAGGCATACCCCAAATTGGGTGAACTTCATTAACAAACTTGTGTATGCGATTTTGGTATTGTTGTTCTATTTCACCGAGTTAATTGTAAGTTGTTTATCATTAACGTGAATTTGGATAGATAAGTAATTTCACATGTATTTTGAAATCAATCAAATGATAATTATTAGTTTGAAGATCAATTATATGCGTATATGTATTAAAGAATAATTAACATCTAAGTATTTTTTAGATAAAGTTCATATCAAATCTCAGTTTTGACAAGTGGTTACAATTGAATTCTTACAAGGTCCAAATCCAAGCGAGGAGAAAGGACAATTGCAATTTATAATATAGATGTTGGTTTGAGAAGATTTAATTGAAGAAGAGAGGTGACTTAGCCAGGAAAATTAGTTCCTTATGAATCCGAGGATGATTTCTTCTAGTTTAATGAAATCCATGTTAGAATAAATATATGAGGGTTGAAAGAAGGACAAGGAAGAATATTAATTGCACAAATTTGAACCAGTTAAACATGAAGGAGGAAGCGAAGGGGGTGGGATTTATAAAACATCCTCACCATATTCATCATCCAAAAGTGATCATTATTCACATAAGAATAAGTCCACTAAGAATAATTTTCATGCTCATAATTTTCCTTTATTAAAATTGGATGTTAAGTTCGAATTCTCAATTTATGATGGAGAATTCAATTCTAAAAAGTTGGACAATTGGATCAAGAAGATAGAGGTATATTGCACGGTGAAAAATATAATGGGAAACACTGCAAAGATACAATTGGATACTCTTCATCTAGGAAATACAACCTTAATATGGTGCGAGAGTAAGACACAAGTTGATCTTGTTCAGTAGGTTGCAATAATTTATTGTTTGGATGAATTTACAGTTGCAATTAGAAAAAAAAAAATCCATTGGCTTATGTGCAAACAATAATTATGGAATGGAAACATCTCAGAAAAGGAAACAGGAAAAATATCCAAGAATATACACAAGAATTTAAGAAGAATGCATTATGTTTAGGAATTCCAAAATATTCTCAGGAAACTCTTCTAAAGTGCATTGGTGGAATGCACTCATATATTCAACACACTATCCTGATGTTTAACCCTACTAACATTGATGAAGTAATTGTACAAGATACTCATATAAAGGCTAGTAAGGGGAAACATGTGATTGAAGATAAGAAGCCACACAAGTTCGAAAAGAAATCTAAAATAAAATGGAAGAGTAAGAAGTCAACTATTGTAACAAAAGTTGAAGAAATACCTACATGTTCCCACTATAAGAGAAAGGGGCATGACAAAGCACAATGCTAGAAGGTACATACAGAATTACAACCAAAGAATTTCCAAGATAAAAGGAAGTAGAATATGTGGCATCATCTCGATAGGATATGGTATCACGTTAAAGAGATGAATCTAAGATCATGGAAATAAGAAGGAAAGGTATATCTACTACTAATTATTTAGTCCAATCTTTCAAATTGGAAAGTGTTATTGACCAAAAGAAAATAAGTGAGATTTTTCATGTCAAGGTTATACTCAAGCATACAAAGATAGATACTTTGTTCGACAATGGATATCAAGTTAACTTAATACCTGAAGCAATTGTTAAGACTATGGGTTTGAATATAACACCTCATAAACAACCATATCCAATAGGTTATGTGTGTGTAGATGCTAACTTGTAGGTAACTAAGCAATGTAAGATTATATTTTCAATTACAGCTAAATTATTTGATGAGGTTGACTTAGATTTTGTGCCTCTTAAAATGTTCGACATTGTCTTGGGTGGTCCATATCTATTCGACATAAAATCCATATTCTCATATTTTCAAGGATGGTATTGAATTTATTATCATATCCCATCATATCAAAACTAATGTTTCTTTAGTGAGAACAAGGAAAATGAAGAGACTTGTGAGTGCAAGTAAATATTTTGTTCTCATGGTAGTGAAATAGAAATAATAGGAGATATTTTATGCTTTATCAGGTTGTGATCCATATCATAAACAATATTTGGTTAAAATCATATGTAATGATGATTATTTATTTAAAGAACCTATAGGGTTCAGTCCTAAGAGGTTGTTTGAACATGAAATCTATTTACAATAGGATTCTCCTCTTCCTAAAATTGGTATGTATAGATCATCAGTACTAGATAATGAAGAGATCAAGAAGAAATTTTAGGAATTTCTTGATAAAGGAATCATAACTCCAATTTCCTCTCTGTGTGAATATCCTATTGTGTTAGTTCTAAAGAAGGATGTCACATGGAGGATGTGTATTGACTTTAGAGCATTGAACAAGATAATGATAAAGAATATATATCATCTCACTAGGATTGATGATTTATTGCATCAGTTAAAGAATTTTGTTTATTTCACTAAGTGGGACTTGAGAAGTGGTTACCATCAGATTAAAATTGCAAAAAATCACATATGGAAAACTCTTTCAAGAGAAAGCAAGGCTTATTTTAATGGTTAGTTGTGCCATTTGGTTTATGTAATGCACTTGCAACATTTATGAGTGTAATGAATGACATGATCAGGCATTACATAGATGATTTTGTTATCTACTTAGATGATATATTGATCTTTAGTCGAATATGGGAAGATAATATAATGCATGCCAAGACAGTATTTGAACTCTTGAAGAAGGAAACATTGTATGCAAATATCTCTAAATATGAATTTTGCAAAATGTCTCTAGTATATTTGGGTTACATTATAGGAAATGGTTAACTAAATATGGATCCTACAAAATTAGAAGTTATTATGAAATGGTCAAATCCAATGAATACCACAGAAGTCAAAAGCTACTTAGGAGAAGTACATCACTAGAGGAAATTCATTGCTAATTTAACTTTTATATCAGCTCCTCTATATGCGTTAACAACTATAAAATATGTCTTTCAATTGGGAGGAAAGAAACCTAAATCGTTTGAGATATTGAAGGAAAATATAAGCATTGCACTAGTTTTGGATCGGCGATATCTACAACAACCATTGAGATTAAAACTCATGCAAGTGGATATTCCATGGGAGCAGTCTCTTTACAACGAGGTAAACCTATATAATATCATTCTGAGAGATTTAATCAGCATGTGATTAACTATCCAACATATGATAAGGAATTGTATGCATTGGTATAAATTGTAAAAAATGGAAGCATTACTTAATGGGAAAAGAGACTCTAATTCATACAAATCATCATACATTACAATATTTCTAGTCACATACCAAGCTACAACATTCATGATATTCTAGGTGGATTGGTTTCTTACAATAGTTTCATTTGGTAATCAAGTATAATAAACATATTCATAACAAGGTTGAAGATATGTTGTCAAGGCAAATGATCAATGCATATACAGTACTAAGGTATAATCCCTTAGCTCATGAAAGTTATGGTGAACAATTTTCAAGGGATGTTGATTTTAAAAATGTGTATATGGCTTTGATTCATGGAAATCAGTAGTTATATTATCATATACATGACAATTTTTTATATAATCTTGGAAATCTTTGTGTACCAAGAGATGAAAGAGTAAATGTAATTAGAGATGCTCATACATCTCTCATTTATGGTCATTTTGGGGTTGGTAAGATAGTAGCACATTTGCATATATATTTTTATTGGCTTCGAATGAATGAGATAGTTTCCATGTATGTAAAAGGGTGTGTTATCTGTGCCATAAGTAAGCCTAGCAACATAAATTTGGGATGATATACAACACTTATAGTACCTTCTCAACCATGGGAAAGTATCTCCATGGATTTTGTAGGGGGTTTTCCAATGTCCAGGACAAGTCATGATTATTTTATATGTCGTTGTGGATAGATTCATTACGATGTGTATTTTAATGCTATGCAAGAAACATGTCATAGTTGAGAATAAAACATAAATGTTATTTGATAATGTATGGGTTCATTTTTAGTTTCTTATATCTATTATATCATATCAAGGCTCTCTCCTTTTGGGAAAATTTTGGTCTCATTTATGGGAGTTGATGGACACTAAGTTATATAAGAGCACAACATTTCATCCATAGACAAATGGATACAAAAAGGTGGAAAAAAATGGTAGATATACTTTGAGGATACTATAGAAAGCATCCTAAATTATTGGATGAACAATTACCTTATGTACAACATACCTATAATCATGCTATGCATTCTTCTACTTAGAAAAATCCTTTTGAAGTATGTTTGGGGTAATTTCCTAAATCACATATGAAATTGTTTTCGGATAAGAAAGTAAATAATATGGACATGATGATATAGATAAATCTAGAGGATCTAGCAGGTACATCAAGAATTACATGAAAAATTGGAGAAAATAAAAGAAAAATACAAGGCAAGGAATGATAAACATCACGTTGATCATCAGTTTCAAGTTGGTGATGAATTATGGTTACATATCAATAAGGAAAAAATCAAGGGTGAAGGTAAAAAACTCAGGCTAATCTGATATGGTCCCTTCAATATCTTGGAAAACATTTGTACTAATGTCTTTCGTTTAGATCTACCATCCTACATGCAAATGTATTCAATGGTAAATGTTGAGAGGTTGAATCTTTCAGAGCCTCCTATGATTGTGGGTGAAGATGAAAGTATTCAAGTTTTGACAGTTGATTAATTTTCTCCAGAATATTTAGACTCGATACTGGAAGATGTTATTATTGACAAAATAATCAAGACTTCATAGTGAGGTGTTGTGGAATATCTTTGATTTTGTATTAAAGGGGTGAAACCAGGTAAATCAAAGTGGATCAAGACGGAGAAGATGAGGGAGATTTACCCTCACTTAGTTGCTGAGTAATCAAAAAAAAATTTGGTCCAAAAGGATTCCAATGGGGAGGAATGATCCAGGAGGATTCATGAATGCTCATAGAGGTCCACGAAGATGCAAAATGCTCACAAAGGTTCAAAATGATTCATAAATTTTGAAAATTTGATCGTCTCAAATAATCTCGAAAATGATATATATATGAAGAACTGAGCGATAGCTTTCCAACGATGTAAAAATCACATCAAACAAAGTTCATATGCAAAATTTATGGTTGGTCAACATTTAGGTTAACCTAGGAAAAAGTGAATGGATCAAAGATGACTCATGTCACCAGTGCAAGGATGACTCATGGAATGACCATAATTATTTAGGGTGCTAATGTGACAACACTATGGAGCACCATGTGGCACACTATACATTCGACCTAGCAGGTGACTCCACATTTTCGCAATAGAGTGGACCAATTCTAGTTTGACACATGGCAGAGATAGACCAATGAGAGGATGATACGTGGAATCATCCAATTGGCCATTAATGGTTAATGTTTATCAAAATTATAGGAGTCGACAAGGGTTGAAACAATGACCTCCTATAACCTTACGCCAACAACCTTTTTCATTATGCCATCGTATTGATTCTTAACCTGATACAATATGATTAATACTTTAGTTTTGATCAAAGTTTATTCGATGACAAAAGGATTGAGGGATAAAACTGAGAGCTCATGGTTTACTGGAAATCCATATAACCCATGCATATTATCACACTCTAGAGCTTTCAAACTTTAGTTATATACCTATATTACATATGGTTACAAAAAAATGTTATATATAGTGTGGTCAAAGAGGTTTGACCCCGCAACCCACTATATAACGTTCTAATGTTTTACCCAACTGTGCTAAGCACGATTTTTGTGATGTAATTTCAAAAATTCACTTTTAATGTCTGCCTATAGTTTTAGGTGGTGGTTTAGCCCGATGCCCTATTTAATGGGTTCATGGACAACGAAAAAGACACACATATTCAGAGTATGGGAATGATCTCGAGGTTCATCATAGAGGTATCAAGACATTGGGATTACACCATAATGCATGCAGAGAGGTTTGTTGATAAAATTTTATCAAATTTATACTCATTGTTGTCAAAATTTTACAAGGAATTCAATGGTGAACTATGTTTCTAAGTTTGACCAACATGTAAAGAGGTCATTGTAAAGTAAAATCATTTGAGCATTAACAAATATGACTTGATTGAAAGAGGACCTAGAGACGTAGCCCATATTGGGTGAAATCCATTAACAAACTTGTCTATGTGATTTTGTTATTGTTGTCCTATTTCTCTCAGTTAATTTCAAGTTGTTTAACATTAAAGCGAATTTTGATAGATAAGTAATTTCACATGTATTTTTCAATCTGTCAAACAATCATTATTATTTCGAAGATCAAGTATATGTGTGTGTGTATTAAAGAATAATTAGCATCTAATGATATTTCGTATCAAGTAGCATGGCCCAACCTGGGTTGACGGGGGTTTTACATCAAGTGAAAGCATTCTTTTTAAGGACAATGGTAGGAGGTGTTGCAATTTCTCCATAATTCTTAACAACATTGCGATGATTTCTCGTTAAACCCAGAAACCACTCAATATATTAAGAATTTTAGGGTGAGGCAAATCCTGCATAGCTTCAATTTTCTAAGGATCCACCCGTACACCATCCTAGCTAGAAATATGGACTAGATAATCCACTTCTAAGGATCCAAAGGCACATTTATATTGTTTGGAGGAAAATTTTGTGTTGAGAGAGTAGGTGGAGAACTTGATCTACATGATCGAGATGGGAAGTCCAAGTTTCACGATAGATGATAATATCATCAAAGAAAACTAAAACAAAATGACAAAGAAAATTATAGAAGACATAATTCATGAGAATTTTTAAAGTGAAGGTAGCATTGCATGAGCTAAAGGGAATTACCAAGAACTCATAATGACCTTGATGAGTTATAAATGGAGTGTTGGGATTTTCTTCCTCTTTCATATGTATCTGGTTGTAGCTAGAATGAAGATCAAATTTTGTGAAGTACTGAGCACCACTCAATTCATCCAAAAGGTCATCAATGATAGCAATGGACAATTTGTATTTGATGGTGAATTTTTTGAGGGAATGAAAATCAGGACACATGTGACAAGTTTTGGTTTTTTTTAGTACCATGGCCACAGGAGAATAATAGGGGTTGGTATTAAGACGAATAACACATGCTTCGAGAAATTATTGAGCAATTTTAAATCAATTTAATACTTTTGGTAAAATGGATGATGATAAGGGTGAACATTGGGTGGAAGAGTGCCCAGTATGAATGGAATGGAATGATCATGTATTCCACGGGAAGGGGGAAGTCCCCAGGGAGTGGTAAAAATAGCTTGAAATTGGGAGATTATATATTGGAGGTTGGGATGCACAAATCGTGTCTCAATGGAATGAATCGTGTTAGGGTCCTAAACCACACATAGGTAGAACAATATATTCAGATGTAATAAAGGTAAATATTAATAATTCCTTTCAATAAAATAGAATAAGGAAGATGTAAGAAGACCTAATAGAAGCTTCTGCTTCTACAAGGATCTTCCTCTAGATGCTTCTTTTTAGTATAAATAGGAGTCAAGGGTATCATAACCCTAGCTTGGATATTATTGTAATAGAGATCTTCTCAACTGGAGGTTTCCCCCTTGAAGAGTCCCATGAACATTGCTTTTAGATTCAAAGTGTTATTTTTTTTACTATTCTCTTATCATTTCAGTGCTATTGTGGTGAATGTTATGGTTATATTGTTGTTATTCTACCATTTCTAGCATTTTATTTATGTTCTGCATACGTTTTATATCTGGTATATTACAAGTTGTATTAGAGCACTTTCCTTGCCAGAATGTGTGGGTGAAATTTTTCTTTCATGGTAGAGATGTATTTTGGTGTCTTTAAGCAACAGAGATCTGTTGTTACGCACATAAACCCATGGTTGAGGGATTCATACACGCAGGAAATACAAGTGGTACCTAAGTGCACATATGTTGGCCACCCTTGTAACCCTTGTTGGTACCCCTTCAAGTGGTAGAGCATCAAACATCACCTCTATACGAATCGACCTAGATTACCTAAATCCCTCTTTAGATAAACTGATTGACTGCCTAACTGCTATAGTGTCACCGAGAACAACACTCAGGAAGATACTCTCTAGTACCTGGGTAGTTGGGTAGTATGACTAAGGGTATGGTCTATCCTCATTAGTTAGTGCCTTAATATATTGGTCCAAGTACTATTGTTGGACCTCGCACATATATCAAAGAGCTATAGCACAGGAAAAACCCTTGTCTGTAGAACCCTTGAATACCTAACCCTTGGGGACAGAAACATAAACAAATTAAAACATACAAGACATATTGTTGCACAACTATGTGCGGGTTTCCAAGTAAATACACATTTATTTCTGGTTAAGAATTTTGTAATTTCCTCTCTATAGTATTCTTTAGACCGGAGTATAACTTTGCAGGTGTTATAAAAAAAAAAAAAAACTGGATATTTTTTCACCATTATTTGAGACCTATTCTATTGGATTTATCTCTTCACCCTTATCACATTCATCCATATCATTTTTTGGAAAAACTTTCGACCCTGCCCGCTCCTTTTTAGATCCCCCATCCTCATGGCCCATACCCGTAGCCAAGACTTGGAAGCTCTCTTCAACACCTTTCAATCTGGTCTCATCAAAACCCAACAAGAAGTGAAACAACTCGGTGCCAATGTTCCAACCATCAATACAACCATGCAGTCCTGAATGGAATAAATCAAACAAGACCTCACCACCTAGCTTGAATCAGTAGTTTTGGCACTCTGCACCAAACTTCATATCCCTAAAGATAACCCTTCCTCTTCCTCACCTCCACATCCTGAAGGTGACCATTCCTCTCATTCCAATAAATTTCAGAACCATCACTTTCAACGTGACCTACGCCTTCCATGGGTGGATGTGACCAAATTTTATGGCTCGGACCCCACTGGTTGGGTAACCCAAATGGAACATTATTTATCTTTATACGTCATTACATATGACTTGGCCAAACTCCAATATGGCGTTCTCCATCTCTATTAAGAACGGTGGAAATGGTGGCAATGGAGAAAAACTTCTTGTCAAGGGTATATTGCTTGGACACACTTTGTGGTAGATCTTTATGAACGCTTTGACACTAACACCAACCATTTGGGCCATTTGACAAAGTTGAAACAATTAGGAAGAGTGGAAGACTTTATAGCTACCTTTGATCGCTTGGCTTTTAGAATAGAGGGCATGTCTGATGCCTTTTTTCGAGAGTGTTTTATCAGCAACCTCAAGGATGAGATTCGATCCCATGTCCTCATGGCTCGGCCTCAGAGTTGGGTGGAGTATATTAAAAGAGATAAAGAAACAAAATAGGTGGTATCCTCTCAAAACTGAAAACCCTCCTTTATCCCTCACCCTAAACCAATAAATCCCACTACTCCCTTTGCTCCACTAAAGATCCAAAATTTGACCAGGGTTGAAATGGATGAATGCCAACTCAAAGGCCTTTGTTATAACTATGATGACAAATATTTCTTGGGACACAAGTGTAAAGAACAAAATATTTTTATGGCCATCTTCGAGGATATTTCAGAAGAGGATGTAGAAACTCCCCTTGTGTTTGAGTCACCTGAATCCACTGACATAACCCCTCCCTTAGACCCCCCCAAAGTAGAACTGGTCATTTCCCTCAATGATTTCACTGGCTTCTCCGCTCCCCAAACCCTCAAGCTAATCGATTACATCAAGCATCTGAAGGTCATTATTTCGGTTGATAGTGGCATCACCCATAATTTTATTCATCACCACATTGCCCAAGAAACTCATTTCTACATCCATGTCATTAATAATTTCCAAATCATGATTTCTAATGGTGGTTCTATGAAATGTGGAGGGAGTTGTGAAAATGTGCATCTCCAAATTGGTGACTACCACCTGAAATCCCATATGTTTGCTATCAACATGGGAGGTTGTGACATTGTGTTGGGTGCAGACTGGCTAAGGACTTTGGGTCCCATTCTCATGGATTTTAAATACTTAACCATGCAATTCGATCATGAGGGAAACCAATATAAGTTCCAAGGAATCATCGTTGGTTCACCTAAGATCATTAGTTCCCATCGCATGGAAAAGATGCTCCAAAAAGGTCATTCTACTGTTATCACCCAACTCCATGCCATAAAAGAAACATAGACACCCTCGGTCCTGCAAGATCTCCAAGCCATTCTTTCTAAACATCAATTGGTCTTCTCCACTCCCCAAGGACTCCCTCCTTCCCATGGTGTTCATGATCATTCCATTCCCCTTGTACCCGAAAGCCTTCCTCCCAATATCCATCTGTATCATCACCCCATTTCCCAAAAAAATGAAATTGAGAAAATGGTCCAAGAAATCCTTAATGCAGGCATTATCTTCCCTAGTACGAGCTCCTACTCTTATCCTATGGTCATGGTCATAAAGAAAGAAGGTTCTTGGAAAACTTTTCTTGACTTTTGTGCCCTCAACAAACTGACCATCAAAGACAAATTCCCCATTCCTATCATTGATGACCTCCTGGATGAATTGAGTGGTGCCTAATTATTCACTAAATTGGATCTTCATTCAGGCTACCACCAAATACATATGAAAGAGGTAAACATTCCCAAGACTTCCTTTAGAACTCATGAGGGAAACTATGAGTTTTTGGTCATGCCCTTTGGCTTGTGTAATGCCCCCTCCACCTTCCAAAGCCTCATGAATCATGCCTTCCATCCTTTTCTCTGCCATTTTGTCTTAGTTTTCTTTAATGATATCCTCATCTATATCAAAACCTAGACAGACCATATTTCTCATGTGGATTGAGTTCTCCATCTACTCTCTCAACACCAACTTTTCCTGAAACAGTCTAAATGTGCTTTTGGCACCTCAGAAGTAGAATACTTAGGTCATATGGTTGGAAAGGATGGCGTCAGGGTGGATCCTAAAAAGATTGAAGTTGTGTAAGACTGGCCTCACCCAAAGAATCTTAATATATTTCATGGATTTCTGGGCTTAACAGGGTATTATCGCAAGTTTGTTAAGAATTATGGGAAGATTGCAACACCTCTCACTGCTCTCCTAAAAAATAAATCTTTCACTTGGAATCTAGCCGCTGCTCAATCTTTTCAAACCTTGAATATGTCCATGTGCACCACTCCAGTCCTCACCCTTCCCGATTTCAAAAAGACCTTTGTGTTGGAATGTGATGCCTCAGGGAAAGGAATTGGTGTTGTCCTTATGCAAGAGGGTCAACCTTTGGCCTTTACGAACAAGAAACCATCTGAAAGAAATCTGGGCAAATCTATCTATGAAAAGGAAATGTTGTCTATTCTGCATGTCGTTGATCTGTGGTGCCCTTATCTATTGGGGCAACGTTTCCAAATTAAGACAGACCATCAAAGCCTCAAGTATTTTCTAGAACAATGCATTTCCTCCCCAGAACAACAAAACTGGGTGACTAATCTCTTTGGATATGATTATGAGATCATTTACAAGAAAGGAAAAGAAAATGTAGTTGCGGATGCACTTTCCGACAAATATGAAGATGATGGATCCCTTTTTTCTCTTTCATTCATTGTCCCAGATTGTCTCCAAGTTGTTCGCTAGGAATGGCTACAAGATCCCAAAAGTTTGTAGTTGATCCAACAATTGAAGTCCAATGCTCCAACTTCCCCATGGTACTCTTGGCTCCATGATAAAATTCTATACAAATTTTGTTTGTATGTAAGTAAATAATCAAAGCTTAAATCCATGGTACTTTTTGAGCTTCATGCTACACCCACAACAGGGCACTCCGGGCTCACCAAAACCTTGCAGGGTCAAATGTTCCTTTTTTTGGGATGGTATGAAACAAGACATTCATAATTTTGTTGTTGAATGTGATGTATGTTAATGCAACAAGGGAGAAACATTCAAATCTCTAGGAACACTACAACCGCTCCCGATTCCACCTGTTATTTTGAAGGATATCTCTATGGATTTTATTACCGGCTTACCCAAATTGGAAAAAAAATCAGTCATAATGGTGGTTGTTGATTTCCTTTCCAAGTATTCTCATTTCTGTGCCCCTCAACACCCATTTACAACATCCACGATGTCTCAAATTTTCATGGATCAGGTCTTCAATCTTCATGGCATGTTGCACTCTATTGTTTCTGATTGCAACCCAAATTTCACAAGCGATTTTTGGCAAGAATTATTCAAGATACAAGGCACCAAATTGTATCTCAGCACAACTTATCATCCCCAGACTGATGGCCAAATGGCAGTTGTCAACAAGTTCTTGGAAACATATTTGAGGTGTTTTTCTTCGGAAAAGAAAAATCAATGGGATCAATGGTTACCCCTATATGAATGGTGGTACAACACTTCATACCATACAAATACATGCATGAATCCTTTTGAAGTAGTATATGGACAGAAGCCACCTTCATTTCTCTCATACTTACCAGGTGCCTTGAAGGTCCAAGCGGTTGACCTAACACTTACAGCTCGAGAGGCTATTCTCCATACACTAAAAGAGAATTTGGTCATGGCACAAAATTGCATGAAGCAACAAGTAGATCAAGGTTTCTTTGAACGTCAATTTGCAAAAGGGGACGATCAGGTGTTTCTTTGACTGTAACCTTACAAGAAAAATTCCCTCAAGGTTGAGCATTGTCATAACCTAGCACCCAAATTTTATGGTCCTTATACTATTCCCAAGCATGTGGGATAAGTAGCCTATCCGTTAGATTTTACCATCTATTCAAAGCTACATCATGTTATTCATGTTTCATGATTAAAGAAGGTGATTGGAGCTAAGTGCCAAATTCAAACCAACCTTCTAGAGTTAGCTGAAGAAGGATCCATTTGGATACATCCAGAAGCAGTTTTAGACCAGCATGAGCATCACCTATGTCATAGAACCATCAAGGAAGTGATAGTCCAGTGGAAAGATACAACTTCAACAGATGCCACTTGGGAACAAGCTACGATTCTGCAATAATTTACTCATCTCAAGCCTTGAGGAAAAGGTCATTTTTAAGGGGGAAGACATGTTAGGGTCCTAACCCGCACATAGGTAGAATAGTATATTCAGATGTAATAAAGGTCAATATTAATAAGGTAGATGTAAGAATACCTAATAGAAGCTTCTGCTTCTAGAAGGATCTTCCTCTAGATTCTTCCTTTTAGTATAAATAGGAGTCGAGGGTATGAGAACCCTATCTTGGATATTATTGTAACAGAGCTTTTCTCAACTGGAGGTTTCCCCCTTGAAGAGGCCCGTGAACATTTCTTTCAGATTCAAAGTGTTATTTATGTTATTATTCTCTTATCATTTCAGTGCTATTGTGGTGAATGTTCTGGTTATATTGTTGTTATTATGCCATTTCTAACATTTTGTTTTTGTTCTGCATACCTTTTATATCTGGTATATTCCAAATGGAGTGGAGTTGGGAGATAATGTCAGAATGACCATTTTTGAGGATATTTTCCATTCGATGTGAACTAATGATCTCAAGGGATCCTATTGTGATTGCCTCAAACTTATATTGTTGTCCCTCTTGTTGGAATTTCATGGTTAATTCCTAAAAATCCACAAGAATGGGGCCAAGAGTGCATAACCATTATGCACTGAGCTCAATGTCACAAACTCCCATGTCAATAGAAAACATATGAGAATTTCAGGTGATACTAGAAAATTTGGAGGTGCACATTTTCACAACATCCCCCAAATTTCATGGAACCTCCATTAGCAATAATAATTTAAAAATCATTGATTGCATGGATATATCAATTGATTTCTTGGGCAATGCGATCATGAATAAAATTTTGGGTGATATCACTATCAACTAGGATGATGACTTTCTGATTCTTAGTGTAACAAATTAACCTGAGGGATTGGGGAGCAGAGACACCAATGAGAGCATTTAGTGCAATAATCGATTCAAATTATGGTGGATCATAGGGTGGAGTTAGATTGACTAGTGGTGGTATATTGACCATAGGCGAAACATCTACCTCCTCTTAAAAAACATCCTCACACATGTCCATAAAAAAATTATGATCCTTAGACTTGTGACCTGGAAAATATTTTTCATCACAATTATACAAAATTCCCTTAAGTTGGAATTCATTTATTTTGGCCTAGGTTAATTTTTGGATCTTGAGGGTAGTTGGCACAGGAGGAGAGAGATTTGGGGGTTTAGGTAAAGGAAGAAAGGTCATTTTTTTGGTCTAGGCAGAGAGAAACTATTGTGCTTCCTTGTTTCAGTTAGTATCTTCGAAGAAAGTTTGGGGGTCTTCCATTAGGATATGAGCATGGTTTTAATATTTTAGGACACTGACAAACCATTCCCTGAAGAATGCATCTGACATTTCCTCAGTTCGGAAATCCAAGTTCTCAAAGGTGGAGATAAAGTATTTCACTGTCGAAGACTATTTCAACTTGTTCAAACAACCGAAATGGTGGGTTTCATAGTCAAATCATTCATAAATATCTAAAGAAAACAATGTCCAAGAAACATACCCTTAGCATGCCTTTCTATGCCATTTCCACCATTTCTAGCATTCCAAATCTATATGAAGGATATCGTAATGAACTTTGGCCAACTCATCAATCATTTAATGCAAAGAGAAATAATGTTCCATTTGAGTGACCCAACTTGTGGGATCCAAGTGATCAAATTTGTTCGCCTCAATTATGGGAAGGTGTAGGTATATAGGAAGGTGATTAGAATGAGGACCTTGGAAATGGGAATATTTGACATCGTCATGGTAGGAAGGTTGTTCAAAAGAGGTAGGGTTGAGAGAGGGACTCATCAATTGGTCGAGTGCATATTTAATGTATTTGATGGTGGAACATTAGTCCTCGAGGATATGAACAGAGAAATTGAGCTTGAAAATGTTGGAATTGAGAGTCTTTATGCCATCCTTGTTTTGGATGTTATTGGAAATCAAGGTATTTAGTTCTTAGGAGCATGCATTTTCCAGTTGGGTAGAGAAAAAAATGGACACGCAGGTCTGTAATGAAAAATAAATTACAGGTGAGGGGTATCATGATAGACGAGAAAAGGAGAGGAATCAAATGGGAGAGGTGGAAAATAAGGGTTTTGGGAAGGGTGGGTGGGACCATAGAGAAAAATTATGACAAGTAATAGGTACCATGATGATTAGGGAGAAAAAGGGAATCGAATGCGATAGGTTCCAAATAAGGGTTTCAGGAAGGGGGTCGTGTCCATGGGAAAAAGAGTCTTAAAAATTATAGGTACCACAAAAATCGGAGGGAAGAGAGGAATCTAATGGGATAGGTTCCAAAAAGTTTGTAGTGAGGACCACTAGTTTTTTTTTTTTTTTTTTTACTTTTGTAGAGTTATACTCTGTCTCGAAGAATATTGCATTGACAACTTGCCCAAATTGTTAACAAAACAATTGTGTAGGAATGATAAATAGAGGAGACATGGTGGTGCAACAATAGATATGTGCTTTAAATTTTATTTTTTGTTCCTTTTCCAAGGGTTAGGGTCCTCAAGGTTCCTACAAACAAAGGTTCAAACAATAGTACTTTGCCCAATATCTCAGGGCACCAACTAAGGGGGCTTGACCATATCCTTAGTCGTACTACTCGATTACCTATGTACTAGAGAGTATATTCCTCAATGATGTTCTCTACGTCACTATAGCAATCAGGTAGTTGATCGACTGATCTATAGCTTGTTTCGAGAGACCTAGGGGACTCCCAATATACATGTCAGTATGTGGGTGTGATTTTCGTGTATAGATTTTGTCTGATGGAATACTACTTAAAGGGTGCCAATGTTTGTTTCTAGACAACCCCATGAAACTGTCTATATTTCTTGTATGTAATCTTTCCCACCACAGTTTTACCCTTTATGTGATAGATCTGTTTTCTTTAAAGATGCCGAAAGTACATGTTTCTACCCTGAAAAAAAATTCTTATAGTTTCTGTAGAGGAAAGTGTTCTAATACCACTTGTTAGGTACCAAATATGTTATATTAAGAAGAAAATATAAGAACTATAGAAAATACCAACAAAAGAGCAAGATTTTAGAGAATCACAACAAAAAATGATACCTTCATTGATAAAAAACAATGTTAACTTGCATCTTTGTTGTGGAAAACTCTAACAAAGAAGCGCTCTATTACAATAGTTCTCAAGACAAGGATTTATGATACCTCCAACTCTTAGTTATATTCATCCTATCTTCTAAAGAACATTCTAAGAAAAATATTTCTAGAAGTGGAAGCTTTTATTAGGTCTTCTTAGATTGACTTGTTCAGATTTATTAAATAAGCCTTATTAACTAATGTTTCTTTTTATTACATGGAAAATATATTACTATACATATGAGAGGAGTTAGGGAGGTGAGGTCCCTAACAGAGGATGGGATAGGGTGTATTTCCTTTAATTTTGAGATTATAAAATATAAAATTCCTTTGTATGTGTTCTATATTTCTCCAAGATGTATCCCAAAAATTCTTATCCATACAAGATAATAGAAATGAAAAGAGTCTCAAAGAGGATCGTTTTCTTATCCCATAGCCAAAGGTCTTCTAATTTACAATTATTTTGAAGCCCATAATAAACTTTCCACTATCCATTTATCCTTTTGTCAATGTTATAATTCCAGTTGATATTGTGATGAATATCAATTCCAAGATACTTATACGAGGCCACTTCCTCCAAGGTATTGTTTTCATAAACAAACGTATCATAGGTGATCTTGTTGGATTCAATTATCGTAATATTTGTTTTGTGAATGTTCAAAGTTGTTCCTGTAGTAGAGAATAAGTCCTTGAGGATGTTAATCTATTGAATGAGGTCATAATGATTCCTTGGCATAAGAAAAATATATTTATCATATTGACGAAGGATGATGACTATACTATCAAGAATTGGTCCAATGCAACTTATATCTTTTATACAAGGTTCCAAATTTTCATTGTAAATGCCAAAAATGGTAGGGGATAGGGGATGACCTTGCTTGAATCCTATATTCCAATTAGTTTCTTGTGACCAAACCTTTGTTCTCCTAAACATGGAAATAATGTTCTCATACAACTTTACTGCAACAACTCTTAGTTAGGAGAGAAGTTTTATTTCTTCTAACCTATTCCAAAGCTTGGTCCTAGGTACAATGTCTAAATATGTGAAGTACTTGAGTAGATATACAAATATAATCACCACGAATATTTAATACACAATAGATCCACTAGGAAATATAGAAGAAACCCTCTAATACCAATTTTTAAGTACCAAATACTAAATACAAATTACATCACAATAGACCCAAGAAGAATATATGAAAACCACACTTTATTATACCAAAACCCTTGAGGTAGGACACCAACATATAGTCGATCCTATTATGGAAGGGATCCTCTCCTGTTCACTTGCCTCTTCAAGGGGGAAACCTCCTAATGAGGTTTAGCTCCAAATACAATACTTTTCTTCATATCCCATTACATTTCTTAAACCCACTTATATAGTGCTACCATCACCTAATAACATTCTAGAGGAGGAATATTCTAGAAGAATAACCTTCTAGGAAGTCCTCTTACATTTATTATATCTAACTACCCATTTATTATATCTAACTACTATAGTGGTACTTACTTAATAATATAGTGGACCTAGTCGACCTTACATTGAATGGCCTCCATTTCCTCTCTGGCTACCCAAAGTTCCATAGCCCTTATGAAAATATTTTCCTCAACGCTTATTATGAGGGTGGAAAACCATATACCAAGGTACCATGAATAAGCGTGCACCATAGTGTTGACTACAGAACGAGGGTCCCATGCATAAATGAAAGCCACCATGTTGAAGTAGTCTAACCACCATTATAAACCAGGGTCCCATGTCAGATTTTTCATGTGAACTCCATGCATAAGGTATCATAAGCCAATAACCAACTGAAAATGATTCTCCAAATATTGACACGTCATGTGGATCTAAATAAGAAGATCCATCTACATAGTGGGAAAGGGTCATAGCTGAATATCGAAGGAATAATACCATTGTAGAATATGAACTATGGACACTAGTAATCATAACTAGCTTATGGACACTAGGAATAATACCACTATAGTAATATGAATTTAGGATTTTTTGTTGTAACAGAGGTCGCTGCGAGCTAAGATGGTCTAGGGCTTCCTGCTCTCACTACACGCCATGGCTTCTTAGGGAGGAGGGGGGCCTCTAACCCCCCCCTCCCCTTCCTCCTCCTTTCGTAAACTCATTGAAGACTGTGGAAAGAAGCACCAGACAACATCTCCCCCAAGCTTCATAAAGAAGCTTGATTCAATCCCTGAGGTCGAGCTTCCACGAGACCAACCAATGAAGGTCACAATCTCCCTATCAAAACGAGGACTGGTAGGGAAATTTATGGGACTCTGGCCCTCATCCCAATCCACGGACAAATGGATCTAAAGGAATTGGAGACCATTGATAAAAAAATAGTGTAACCTATTACACAATCAGAAGGGGGTTTTTCATCTTTGAGTTCACTTCCCAGGAGGATAGAGATCTCATCTTTAGGAATGGATCATATTTCATGGGAACTCAAGGGTTGTACCTAAACATATGGACTCCAAGCTTCAATCCAGCTTCAGAAGTCCCCAAAGACGTCCCAATTTGGGTCAGACTGTCGAACCTGCCAATCCATTACTGGAATCCCCCTTCACTTCAGGCGATAGGAAATGGGTTGGGTCATTACATAGATAGAGCGGATTTGAAGGACCAATACTCCTGTGAACCAATTTGTGTGGAGGTATACCTGGAGGTAGGTCTACTAGAAGCAATAAAGTTAAATGTAGGTAACTGGTACCACTACCAAAAATTGGACTATGAACAACTCCCGTTCAAGTGTAGGGGATGCCATGAATATGGAAATTTCATGAGAAACTGCCCTAAAATCCCAACAACGAAAAAAGTAGGAGAAGAAGGTTGGCAACAACCACGAAGAGGATGAACCAGATTCAAATCCAAAGGCCCAAGGACTGAAAGAGGAAGCGCTCCCCAAATCAAGGACCAAGGAAATCATTCCGACAAAGTAGAAGAGAACTCATTTTGGATGCTAGCCCAAGAAAACTCGGAGGAAAAAGAAGAAGAGAATGGGTGAAAAGAGATCCAAACAAAAGAAACACATGGAAATTAGGTCCAAGAATTCGAAGGGAACCAAGGACCGATAAGAGAAGAAGAACAATGAATATCCTCCCCAACAAAGGAAGCAAGCCCCAGCATAGAGGAAGGAGAGATCTCATCAGAAAGTGAGGATGAATATGCAAGAGACACTAGATTCACACCAAAGAAAATAGGAAGAGGCATAAAATCTAAAAAAGAAGAAAGAGATAAGGAAACCTACAATGACGTCCTAAAAGGATCGCAACCAACAATCAGACAACTAATAAATGTAAGGCAAACAAGGAAGCACTCCAAGCTCTCCCAAGGAGGCCAAACCTCCCCTCAAGGTTGCTAATGAAAATAATCTCCTGGAACTGTAGAGGTTTTGGAAGCAAAAGAAAGGAAGAAGCACTAAAGGACATAATAAGAACCTCGAAAACAAATGTAATACTCCTCCAAGAGAACAAAATGGACAGCCAAGATCTACTCAAAACAATGTAGGTAGTTTGTAGAAGCAACCAAGGAACTGCAGAAAATGGAAGGGGAGCCTCAGGTGGGCTAGGCACCCTGTGGAATACCAACAAATTCAAGTTGATCATCGTAGATACGACCACGCACTGGATCCACACCAAACTTCTGCACAAAGTCATGAAAAGACTGGTAAGTCTTTTTAATATCTATGTTCCAAAAATTTTAATGGAAAAGAACCAGTGTTGGGAGACACTAAAAGATTATTTGCAACAACATGATTTAGATAATATCATCCTTGGGGAGGGCTTCAATGTGACCCTAGCGCAAGGGGAAATGAAAGGAGGATCTTTTGTGAGAGACCCGACAAGAGAGTGGGTGGAAGATCTAATGTTATAATGGGATCTAGAAGATGTCAAGCCTACCAAAGGAAGATATGTGTGGTCAAACAAAAGGGTAGGTCCGGGGCATATAGCCGCCAGACTAGACAGATTCCTAGTTCAGATTTCCTACTTGTTGTTAGGCCTCAATACCACTTCTGCAATCCTTCCCCACAGTGTCTTAGACCACAAGCCAATCCTCTTAGAAGTCTTAAGAGAAAAATCCCAGGGACCCATTCCTTTTAGATTCAACCCAGCCTAGATCCAAGACAAAGGCTTCCAGAAAATAGTGACCACAGTATGGAATGGCAAAGTAAAAGGTTCAACCTTCTATGTGTGGGAAGAGAAACTAAGAAGATTAAAGACAAATATCGAAGCGTGGGCAAAAGGATAGCCAAAACCAACCAAGGCTAGGCAAGAAACCCAAAAGCAACTAGAAAAACACCAATTAGAAATGGAAAATAAAGAAATCACCCAAGAAAGCCTTCAAAAAGAAGACTATTTGCAAAGGCAATGGCACAAAGCCTATCGGGAGGAAGAGAACTACTGGAGGTAGAAGTCTAGAAGCCTTTGGTTAGAAGCTGGAGATAAAAACACAAGCTTCTTTCACAAGCAAGATAAGGCCAAAAAGCATTTTAATACAGTAACAGAAATTCAGATCCAAAATCAAACAATCACTGATCCAGAAAGAGTTAAAGAAGAAGCAGTGGCAACCTTCGAGACCCTCTATTCAGAATCACAAAGGATAGATATAGACTCCAACAAGTACCTACTCTGCCTCATCCCAAAGCTCATAAAGGAGGACAGTAACAACAGGTTAACTGAAGAAGTATCGAAACAAGAAATAAAGGAGACATTGTATCAGATGAACCCTGACAAGGCCCCAGGATCGGATGGATTCATAGCTCGATTCTATCAGCATTCCCGAGACACAATAAAATCAGACCTAACAAAGATAATCTAGAAATCCCAGACAAGCAGCAAACTGGGAGGAGGAACAAACTCTTCCTTTCTTACTCTAATCCCAAAAGAAAAAGGAGCAGTTAATTTCAACAGATTCTGACCAATCTCTCTTTGCATCACTAGCTATAAAATCCTTACAAAGGTCATAGCCAACAAAATCAAACAAATCCTACCCCAGATTATTCTAGAAAACCAAGGAGGGTTCATCAAAGGTAGGCACATAGTTGACAACATAATCTTGGTTCAAGAGGCCCTTCACACAAGTATCTAGTGGAAGGACAAAGGTATGATAAACAAAATCAACCTAGCAAATGCTTTTGATAAAGTTAGACATAATTTTTTCATTTAAGGTAATGAGACAATTTGGGTTCTCCTCAAACTTTGTATGTTGGATCCAAGCTTGTATTGGCTATCCATGGATTGCCCCTCTTGTGAATGGAAAGGTAAGAAAGTTTTTTCAAGTGATCAGGGGGCTGAGCCAAGGATGCTCCCTCTCTTCCCTCCTTTATGCAATTTAGGCCTCGGTTCTAAGATTTCAATTGGAGCACTCTTAGAGCCATAACGACCTGCATGGATTAAGAATAACACCAGGAGTAAAGGACATAAACCATGCCTAGTTTGCGGATGATACTCTGCTATTGGGTGGAGCGAGCCAACATTCAGCAAGAAAATTCAAGGCTGAACTTGAAACATTCACTGAAATCTCAGGCAGTGTCATAAGTTACACCAAAAGTAAGATCTATGGATGGAATGTAACGCCAAATGAAATGTTGAGAATCGCTAGGATTATGGAATTTGAAGGGAGTACCAAATGGGAGGCCTTCAAATATCTTAAAGTTACGATCTTTAAAGCTGCCCCAAGAGTCTCGCATTGGAATTTGCTGATAGAAAAAATAAAGAACAATATTTCATCCTTGGGAGCGAATTGGTTAACTCTAGAAGGGAAAGTTGTACTCATCAAGGCAGTTTTGGCTAGCATCCCAATTTACCAAAGCTCTCTGCTCCTAGATCCTACTTCCATCATTCATAAAATTGAAACAATGTAGAGAAGGTTCTTGTGGAAAGGGGGTAAGTAGAGAGGAAGGAAGCTTTACCTCATAAGCTGGGAGAAAATATCTAGACCTATCCTAGAAGGGGGACTCAATTTCAAAATCGCACGAGTACAAAATCTAGTACTAGGGGCAAAGACACTATGGAATCTAGTCACATGGAAGCCAACATGGAGCAAAACAACGCTATGGAAAAAGTACTTCAAGGGCCCAAGGGAAAGATGTATAGAGCGCACATGTTCGGAGAAAAAAGGCTCCACTATCTTTGCCCTCTGTCAAAAGTCAATGCCACACTTCAAAGCTAACCTAAGTTGGGTGCCAAGGAATGGGAAAAAAACAAAAATCTAGCAGGGATCAATTATGGGAGACATCCCTCTTGAATCGAGATAGGATTCGACACGAATTAGAAAATGGATGGAAACTCAAATATTATCGTCTCTTTGGGACATCTCCATCTGGGGGAATGACCAACAAAGAATGTGGATTGGATGGGGCATAGGTAAATACCCGCCCAACTTAGTAGAGGAATGGGAAGCAATGAAGCTCTACCTACAAGGGAAAGCCCCCCTAAAGAAAAGTGGAAAAGATAAACGAGGTTGGGGAGCGAATGCAGGGGCCTACATGACTGCAACAGGGTATCACCTCCTCAAAGCCATCCCAAATGTTCCCCCTAATCCAGGAATCTGGAAAGTGATATGGAGCTCCAAAACCATCCAAAAGATAGACTTGTTCTCTTGGACTCTATCTCATAAAAGCATCCTAATGGGAGAAAACCTCAGGAAAGGGGATGGGAAGGCCCCTATACATGCTCGCTTTGTTGTCTGACAGAAGAAACAATAGATCATCTTTTCATTAACTGTTATTTCTCCAAAGAAGTATGGAGGAGCGCATTAGGAATGCAAAGAGGAGTAGTTATCCCTAAAGATACAAGTACCCTACTCCAAGATTGGGCCTCCAACATCACATTTTAGCAAAAAGAAAGCAGCCAGACATTTGCTCTATGGAAAATGCTACCCAAGTTCATTTTATGGGAAATATGGCTGGAAATAAATAATAGAATCTTTAGAGAGCGCAAAAGAACCCCTGGACTAGTAGCAACCAAAATCCAGGCCTTCCTGGGGGAAAGCACCCCCTACCTCAGTCAGTCCAAGCGCTCTAGGGCACCAGGGGATGAAAATGAGTAGTGGTTGGCCCAGTTTAGGATTCAAAGCATTGAGGAGGATAAATCCTTTTCCACAGGCAAGGATCCCTGGGAACATAGAAAAGATGAAAAAGAATTTGATAAATGGAAAACAAAGAAGAAAAATCACATTTTGTTCTTTGATGGAGCCTCCAAAGAAAACCTAGGCTTGACAGGGGGAGGAGGGGTAATTGAAAACCCAAATAGCTCAACTTTATTAAGATTCGCTTGGGGTCTAGGAACCAAAACCAACAAAAGAGCTGAAGCCATAGCACCGTGGCAAGGACTAAATCAAGCAATCAACAACAACATCCAAGATATGGTAATAATTGGGGACTCCAAGATAGTAATCAAAGCCTTGATCCATCACTCCACTCTCCAAAATGCAAAACTGAACAAACTTTTGGACAAAATTCACCTTCTTCTGAGAAAACTTCGGAAGTTCAAAATTTATCATGTATTGCGAAAATTAAATGAAATACAATAATCTAAGGAAAATAAGGGAGCCTACCTCAATGATGGAACTATGCACCTAAATGGAACCACGATTAGAGAAGATGCACCATGAGCCAAGGAAAAGAGACCACGAAAATGCAAAGGCATGAGCTGGAAAACAAGGACAGATGGGGATGGGGCAACACCCAAAAAACATCATCATGCAGGCACTACAGGACAAGACAGAGGGACAGAAGGGACAATGCAGTCTTCATGAAGCAGGCGAATCTAGTAAGCAAGGGATCCAAGAAGCAAACTGCCCATACCTCTCTGACTAGGGAAATCAAAGAATAGATACGCACAGGAGTAAGAGGAAGCATCATAAGAGAGGGGGAAATCTTCCCCATCGAATTCATATAGCAAGAGCCAAGCAAGAAGGAGAGCGAAGCAGAATGAAGGGGATGCAAGCTAGCAAACAACGAAGAGAGGAAATGCAAAAGGAAGGAATGAAATCCAGTTTGGGAGCGAAGCCGACCACATAAGAGAGGCTGAGCATGATGGATGAAGCGCTGGAAAAGCTGAAGAAGATGTTGCAACACCAAATTGACTTCCTCCAAAATCTTGATGAATAAGCAGGAAGATGAATGGAGCAACTCGAAGGGGATATCACTACCACCAAGTTCTGGATTTCTAAAGAATTGGGAAAGCTGCATAAAGAGCTGAAGAATCCTAAGAAGGAATTTAAAGATAGAATAACTCTACTTGAAGAAAAAATGGCCAAGCTAAACAATGATTGGAACCAACAACTAGAGAAGTAGCTCAGCTTTCAGCCAGGAAATCAAAGAGGGCAACATCCCAGCAAAAATGCCATTTTGTATAGAAGCCATGGTTGTAAATAAATTTGTAAAAAACCCCTCACTGGAAGGCCTCCATATTATCTAGAAGGGTACTCGGCTAAGTAGAACTGTACTCAAAGATGTATTAGAACCAGTGGTTCAACCACTGCCTTTATATTAATATACCATTAACCGTTTTAGTCAAAAAAAAAAAAAAAATCATAACTAGCTCCTAATTTGTCACATTTATGTTCTCTATAAAAGGGAGAGTAGAGTCATCAAATAAAATATGGAAGTAGTTTTCATCCCAAAAATGAGAACTATCCATATACCAAGCATCACAATCGGCCTCAAAATCATATGAACCATATACTTCTTGATTATATTCATCCCCGATGTTTTCCATAATATATCTCTCTTATAGGAGAGCCAATTACCATTGATTATTGTGATAAATGTTTGTGTGGTCGTGTAAACTAACCTTGACGCCTTGCAGGTGGTAACACATATCGACTTTGAGGGATTCAATTTGTCGTAAAATTTCCCTGAGTTGAGAGTGCATATCCATTGGAAACACCACATATAATGTACAAAAAGAAAAATATTAAAATAATATATCCAATGGAATTTATCTTGTAGAAATCTTAACACCTTGAACAAATTTATGAACTCTGCAATCTTGTTGTCGTCACAAACAAAAACCCCAAAAATGATTGATTTTAAATTAGCGCTATCTTCACTTCTGGAGTTCCAATTTGTGTGAATTTTTTTAAATCAACTATTTTGGAAACAATAAATCATATCAATAATTTGTTTTAGAAAATTTGGCCTCCAAGTGTTATAGAAATCAAAAAATCGTGTCGTCATTTAAGGAAAACCCTTGAAAAATTACATATTTTAAAACTTCAATAACTTTACTTCCACGACTCTGTTTCAGATGATTGTTTTTTTAAATTGGGTGTTTTTTTTAGAATAAATCTGATATACAACCGGTCTCTGCAAAGTTTTCGCATAAATGCACATAAATCATCTGGAATATCAAGACCCTCTTTGGTTTCTCTGAAAAAAGTTGCAAAAATAGAAAACAAATTGTCCACAATTCTTTCCAAGGAAAGTGTTCTGATACAAATTGTTAAGTACCTAAATAGATATGAAAATAAAATCACTACAAATACTGAATACATAATATATCCACAAAAAATATAGAAGAAACCACACTTTAATTATAAGAAAATCCTTGAGGTAGGGAAACACCATACAATGGATCTTATCATGGAAGGGATCATCTCCTATTCACTTGCCTCTTCGAGTGGGAAGCCTCCTAATGAACTTCAGTTCCAAATATAATACTTCTCTTCATATCCCATTACAATGCTTGAACCCCTTTATATAGTGCTACCATCACCTAAGAACATTCTAGACAAGGAATCTTCTAGAAGAATAACCCTCTAAGAAGTTCCCTTGCATTTATTATATCTAACTACCATAGTGGACCTTATTTAATAATATAGTGGACCTAGTCCACCTTATATTGAATGACCTCCACTACCTCTCTAGCTACCTAACATTCCATTTTGGATCTCCTATTTGGGTGATTTGTTTTTTTAAATAAACTATTTTGGAAAGAGGAATTGATATCTGTAATTTATTTTAGCAAATTCGTCCTTATCTTCTACAAAAATCATAAAAATCATGCGGTCATCCGCAGAAAAAACCCTTGAAATTGCATATTTTAAAATGCAAATAACTTTCCTTCCCGGACTCCGTTTGAGACAATTTTGTTTTTTAAATTGGGTGTTTTTATGAGAGGAACACAAATATACAACTAGTTTTTGTAAAGTTTTCACAAAACCCTATAGAAATCATCTGGAATGCCGTGACCCTCTTTTTTTCTTCTCCGAAAAAATAAATCTGCAAAAAAAGTAAAAATATTTTCCTACAATGTCTACCAAGGAAAGTGCTTTGATACCAATTGTTAAGTACCTGAACATATCTGCAAATATAATCACCACAAATACTAAATACACAATAGATCCATAGAGGAATATAAAATAAACCATACTTTTATTATAGAAAACCCTTGAGGTAGGGCAACACCATATAATGGATCATATTATGGAAGGGATCCTCTCTTGTTCACTTGCCTCTTCGAGGGCGCATCCTCCTATTGAGATACCACTCACAATACAATTCTTCTCTTCATATCCCACTGCATTGTTTGAACCCCTTTATATAGTGCTACCGTCACCTAAGAACATTCTAGAGGAGGAATCTTATACAAGAAGAACCTTCCAAGAAGACTTCTTACATTTATTATATCTAACTACCCATTTATTATATCTAACTATCATAGTGGAACTTATTTAATAATATAGTAGACATAGTCCACCTTACATTGAATGGCCTCCACTACCTCTCTAGCTACCTAACAAAATATTTCTTAAATTCAATGGGACAACAAAGAAAATTGGTTTTATTGTTGCGACACTCCTTTGCAATGATCCTAAGAGTGACAATTTGTTCCATGGTTGATTGATAACCTCTAAAAATGACTTGGCCTTTAACTCATTTTCTTTTATCCATATACTTATCTTCTTCTCCAAAATACTTAGATACAACTTGGCTAAAATGAAGTTGATCATAATAAGTTCTATTGTTAGAATAATTATAATAATGAATAAATCTCTATTAAAAAAAATTATTAAATGGTGTTTATATAATGAGTAATTTTGACTTTTATTTTTTTATGAATGGTTAAGAGTTTTTTCTTTTATAAATTTAAAAAAATAATTGAATAGCCTAAAATCTAAAGGTATTTGATTAAAGGGAAAGTCTTTCTTTTTATATACAACCACAAAGCCATTTTCAATGGTGTAGTTTTTTAGACAATAATACCTAATCAATAAACATTCAACCATAACTAAATTTAGTATTCTAAATTTTCCAAAAAAAATACTAACACATTTTTGTTTTTGTTTTTATGATCTATAAATGGTAAGGGGAAATCTGACAAATATTTTCCCATGATCCATAAATATAAATGGTAAGACCAGTAAACAATCAAATCAATTGAGCTAACTGTTCAAGACTACATAATTTCATTTTTATGTAATTTAAGTATAAAAATCTTGCATAAATTCCTTTTATTAAAAATTATCTTTAATTGAAGATTACATATGAGAAAAAAATTAAAAAGTCATAGACTAGCGATCAAGACAGCGAAGTTATCACTTTGATTAGTATGGATACAGTTGAAATTACTAAATACTTTGTCCTATGAATATGGGATTCGTATCCCTCTTTTACATATCATGTTCTTCAATATTTGAAAGTTATTTGCCTCTAAATATTTGAAAATGATTTTCTTTATGTTTATTAACTTGAGGATAGATATTGAAAGTGATATCCTTTTAAATATTTGAAAATGATTTTCTTTATGTTTATTAACTTGAGGATAGATATTGAAAGTGATTTCCTTTTAAATATTTGAAAATGATTTTTTTTTTCTTAATTTTAGTTTAAATGTTTTATTTTTTAATTTCTTTTTAAGTTTTTGGTTAAATTTTGTTTTAGTTAAAAATTGCGATTTGGAAAAAAATAAATAAATAATAATTAAATTACCAATTGCAATGATAGTTAAAAATAAAAAACAAAAAAAATTTAAAAATTTTAGATTCAAGAAAGAATTTAAATTTAAAGATCCGTCTTACGTCACAAAGACATCTGTATAGAATACCAAAATCAAATTGGTGTCTTGGAGGATTCTAAGTCTTTATTTTTATTTCCATCGTACCTTCTTCCAGATATCGCTTAGGACTTTGTGTCCTGATCCATGAAGCAATGTGATCTACGTGCTACTTCGTGCCATGACTATCAACTCACTCTTGCGTCCTTCTCACGCATTCAGAACGAAAGTCACACATATGAAAAAGCCAATATCAACTAAAAAAATATGAGAGAGAAAAGAGCAGAACAAACAAAATTATACAGGAGACATGTGAAGATGGTGTGACAAAGCAAAGATAAATTTCTAAGAAACTTATCTTCAAACTCCAAATGACAAATAAATACAAATATATATTTACATATTATTTTTCTTTTCCTTTCATTAAGTTCTTCATATATCCAATAGAACCCTTTGTTTTACTGAATCCTCAAGTTGGTCCGGCAGTAATAAACACGTTCTTAGATGTTTGGCTTGCAAATATTTTATGCTCGCACATTAATTTCAAAAGGTTCTCATAAAGTTCTAAAAGTATTATTAAAAAATAACCATCCAAAACAATGCATTTTTGTCCATTTTCAAAGAAGTGCAATGTGTAAATTAAAATTTCATTAAAAAAAAATATGATCGTTCAAATTATCAATCAAATGTGATTTTTTTTAGTAAATGACATGTTTATGGATAGTTTTGTTTATATGGAAAGCAAGGGCATTTATTTACTTCAGAACATTGTTATTCAAATGTAATTTTTTAAGTAAATGACATGTTTATGGATAGTTTTGTTTACATGGAAAGCAAGGGCATTTATTTACTTTAGAACATTGTTATTGTACAATATCCATTTTCAAAGAAATGCAATGTGTATATTAAAATTTCATAAAAAAATATTATCTTTCAAATTATCAATCACATGTAAATTTTTAGTGAATGACATGTTTATCGATAGTTTTGTTTACATGACAAGTAAGGGCATTTATTTACTTCAGAACATTGTTATTATACCCTATCCATTTTTAAAGAAGTGCAATATGTATATTAAACTTTTATAAAAAAAATATTATCTTTCAAATTATCAATCACATGTAAATTTTTAGTGAATGACATGTCTATGGATAGCTTTGTTTACATGGCAAGCAAGGGTATTTATTTACTTCAGAACATTGTTATTGTAACATAACAGTGGCAGAATTGTCATCATTATTTTTTTACACTACCTTACAAACTCTGGTCAATCTGTTTGTTATTTATTGAAATGGCCAATGAATTTACACTCTTTCTTTTTAGTTTAAGATATTATTTGAATTATTTATATGTTTGATTTCAGTGATTTTAATTATGTTGGTATTTCCTTTAAGTTTGAATAGTCCATAGCATACCTAATAACCAGTTATTGCCATCCTAATTTTTTTGAAGTTGTTTGTAGTTTTCAATTTGGGTTTGTAAATCAATTTTCTTTTTCAAAAGTATTCTTTAAATTCTTGTTGGACTTGAATTGTGTTGGTATTTCATTATGGATTTTCTACCATAATTTGTTGGAAGTTGATATTCAATAATGTTCCTTTAGATCCTTATCTATTTATGTTTCTTTCCAGTTCATGCATTAACTATTGGTTGTGTGTTGGTTATTGGCTGCAACAGGAAAGAGATTAGGATTTGTGGAGCATCTCTTTTTGGGAGGTATCAAATGAAATCTCTAAGTTCTTGATTTTGAAATTTTGGAAGTCATTCAAATTTGTAAGTCATTGTTTTTATTGTTGCAATTAATTAAATAATGATTAAAAATAAATAGAATGATAAAATGACATTTTTCTTTCTTTGAGGGTTCACAAATACATGTTTATAAATTAATTCAATAATTAGTTGAGAGATTTAAAGCTGTAGCAAAAAGAACATCTGGAAACATCCTTAAATCTGTAAAAAAAAATTATACAATTACAGTTACAATCTTTGAATATCTGCTTCCAAAATTACAATGTTAAACTGATATTTTGTAGATTGAGTATCTCATTTCCTTACTAAGCATAAATTTGTTTGAAAATGTAATATGTTATTTAGCATATATTTCTATAAGTTTGTACTTAATTTAATATTAATTAAAATGTAATTTTTTTCACAACATTTTCTTATATTATATACTCTTTTAATTAAAATTAAGACGAACCCTTCTAATTTAATCTAATAGATGCTTGATATTTAAAAAAAAAANTTAGTCATTACACATCAACAAATTTCTCCTAGCGCAAGTAGTCCAATGTCTAACAATCATTCTTTACATCATGTTTTCATTGTGTGCAAGAAGTCTATAATCTAACAACATGCATTATAGTGTAATTTTAGTGTACCCAAGGAGTCTAATATATTAAATTCGTTCACAAAGGAATAACTACAAGCAATCACATGTCTACTTTATTCAAGGTGCGCAAGCAAATTTAATCACTTAGTTTATCGCACTTCAACCTTATTCAAGCACTGGGAGAATATGTAGTTGTTCCTTGGATTTACTCAGGTAGGCCCAAGGCCCTTTTTAAGATGACCGGTGAGGCATAATAGGACATATCAGACATTAGACATCAACATTTAATTTTAACATTTAAATAACATTTAAGTTGAGCATTAATAAAACAATAAGTGGAACATTCGATAACATTTAATTCAACCTTTAATAAGCATGTGAGTTGAGCATTAAATAAACATTAAATGATCATTCAATGAACATTTAATTGAACCTTTACTAAACATTTAAGTTGCATTTGTTTGGGCCTAGGTGTTGGATATCAAAATTTAATTGAACATTTAAATAACCATAAAACAAGAACTGATAATTAAACTAAAAATATCAGATATCACTTTGGAGTTTATTCTAATTTTGTAGTATAATGAATACAAAACGTTTCTGATAAAAGTTTAAACCCCTTTAAAATTATAAATTCTAACTCATAAACTACATTGATGGAGGAAACCCTTATTTAAGGACAGAGGAAATCATCGTTTGGACAGAAGGAAACTTTCAAGCAATAACATAGAAGGGATAGATCACTTGTACACATGAATTTAGGAACAACAAATAACTCCTCGCCATCCTTTACGCGTGATGGTCTCTAAGCAGGGAATCAACACAGGAGATAGAACTACAGGTGTGGGACCAATAGTACAATGAGGTGGGTGTAGTGACTTCACCAAAGATGTGACAACCTCCTCGTTAGGACAACAACTCTTTAACAGGTGCAATTTTTTTTTTGTTTGTTTACGGTGTGTGCGCGCATGCAAAAAGGAACACACACAACTGACTCTACGTCTCCACCCGAAGACTAACAAGACGCAACCACGATTATCACAGCAAGAAGACATAAGGCGCACAACAAGTAACTGCAAGCATTAAATGACATACTGTGTTATGTACAGTATGAACACAGATGGAAGAATCCATAGTAGTGGATTTTACTATTTCTACACAGGAAAGCAGGATGTTTAATCTTAGTTCTCTGCTCCAGAGAAATAGAATGTTAGATAGGCTCCTGGCTGACTGCTCAGGCAGAAACTAGAAATCTCTGTCAGGAGGTCGCAGTGGTGGGAACTCTTCCTTTAAGGATCCCGAGACTACTGATACGACCTTAGAAGTGTGTCGCAAGAGTGGAAACCTTGCCTTTAAAGGGCCCGAGACTCTTGATATGGAACTGGATTCTTTACACAAAAATAATCACATACACAGACTTATATACAGAGCGACTAGCTTAATCAAATCAAAGAGTCTGATATCATACAACTGTGAGTTTGGACAATTCCAATTGTAGTAATAACCTTGAAGTTAATTAACAATCTCAATACATCCTATATGTTACATATACCATAAAATTACAATAACATTATCTTAACAACCTCACATCTTATGTTATAATAACCTTGCAATTAAAACATCAATCACCAATCACATTACTCCTTATATGCTACCAATGCAATGAAGTTACAATAACTTTACCATAAAATAAATCAACATTACATTTATATTACTATAACCTTGCCAATGAATTAATAATAAAAA
>JZKD02S0314276.1:208975-234799 GCA_000966675.3 Picea glauca
TTTTTTTTTTTTTTTTTTTACTTTTGTAGAGTTATACTCTGTCTCGAAGAATATTGCATTGACAACTTGCCCAAATTGTTAACAAAACAATTGTGTAGGAATGATAAATAGAGGAGACATGGTGGTGCAACAATAGATATGTGCTTTAAATTTTATTTTTTGTTCCTTTTCCAAGGGTTAGGGTCCTCAAGGTTCCTACAAACAAAGGTTCAAACAATAGTACTTTGCCCAATATCTCAGGGCACCAACTAAGGGGGCTTGACCATATCCTTAGTCGTACTACTCGATTACCTATGTACTAGAGAGTATATTCCTCAATGATGTTCTCTACGTCACTATAGCAATCAGGTAGTTGATCGACTGATCTATAGCTTGTTTCGAGAGACCTAGGGGACTCCCAATATACATGTCAGTATGTGGGTGTGATTTTCGTGTATAGATTTTGTCTGATGGAATACTACTTAAAGGGTGCCAATGTTTGTTTCTAGACAACCCCATGAAACTGTCTATATTTCTTGTATGTAATCTTTCCCACCACAGTTTTACCCTTTATGTGATAGATCTGTTTTCTTTAAAGATGCCGAAAGTACATGTTTCTACCCTGAAAAAAAATTCTTATAGTTTCTGTAGAGGAAAGTGTTCTAATACCACTTGTTAGGTACCAAATATGTTATATTAAGAAGAAAATATAAGAACTATAGAAAATACCAACAAAAGAGCAAGATTTTAGAGAATCACAACAAAAAATGATACCTTCATTGATAAAAAACAATGTTAACTTGCATCTTTGTTGTGGAAAACTCTAACAAAGAAGCGCTCTATTACAATAGTTCTCAAGACAAGGATTTATGATACCTCCAACTCTTAGTTATATTCATCCTATCTTCTAAAGAACATTCTAAGAAAAATATTTCTAGAAGTGGAAGCTTTTATTAGGTCTTCTTAGATTGACTTGTTCAGATTTATTAAATAAGCCTTATTAACTAATGTTTCTTTTTATTACATGGAAAATATATTACTATACATATGAGAGGAGTTAGGGAGGTGAGGTCCCTAACAGAGGATGGGATAGGGTGTATTTCCTTTAATTTTGAGATTATAAAATATAAAATTCCTTTGTATGTGTTCTATATTTCTCCAAGATGTATCCCAAAAATTCTTATCCATACAAGATAATAGAAATGAAAAGAGTCTCAAAGAGGATCGTTTTCTTATCCCATAGCCAAAGGTCTTCTAATTTACAATTATTTTGAAGCCCATAATAAACTTTCCACTATCCATTTATCCTTTTGTCAATGTTATAATTCCAGTTGATATTGTGATGAATATCAATTCCAAGATACTTATACGAGGCCACTTCCTCCAAGGTATTGTTTTCATAAACAAACGTATCATAGGTGATCTTGTTGGATTCAATTATCGTAATATTTGTTTTGTGAATGTTCAAAGTTGTTCCTGTAGTAGAGAATAAGTCCTTGAGGATGTTAATCTATTGAATGAGGTCATAATGATTCCTTGGCATAAGAAAAATATATTTATCATATTGACGAAGGATGATGACTATACTATCAAGAATTGGTCCAATGCAACTTATATCTTTTATACAAGGTTCCAAATTTTCATTGTAAATGCCAAAAATGGTAGGGGATAGGGGATGACCTTGCTTGAATCCTATATTCCAATTAGTTTCTTGTGACCAAACCTTTGTTCTCCTAAACATGGAAATAATGTTCTCATACAACTTTACTGCAACAACTCTTAGTTAGGAGAGAAGTTTTATTTCTTCTAACCTATTCCAAAGCTTGGTCCTAGGTACAATGTCTAAATATGTGAAGTACTTGAGTAGATATACAAATATAATCACCACGAATATTTAATACACAATAGATCCACTAGGAAATATAGAAGAAACCCTCTAATACCAATTTTTAAGTACCAAATACTAAATACAAATTACATCACAATAGACCCAAGAAGAATATATGAAAACCACACTTTATTATACCAAAACCCTTGAGGTAGGACACCAACATATAGTCGATCCTATTATGGAAGGGATCCTCTCCTGTTCACTTGCCTCTTCAAGGGGGAAACCTCCTAATGAGGTTTAGCTCCAAATACAATACTTTTCTTCATATCCCATTACATTTCTTAAACCCACTTATATAGTGCTACCATCACCTAATAACATTCTAGAGGAGGAATATTCTAGAAGAATAACCTTCTAGGAAGTCCTCTTACATTTATTATATCTAACTACCCATTTATTATATCTAACTACTATAGTGGTACTTACTTAATAATATAGTGGACCTAGTCGACCTTACATTGAATGGCCTCCATTTCCTCTCTGGCTACCCAAAGTTCCATAGCCCTTATGAAAATATTTTCCTCAACGCTTATTATGAGGGTGGAAAACCATATACCAAGGTACCATGAATAAGCGTGCACCATAGTGTTGACTACAGAACGAGGGTCCCATGCATAAATGAAAGCCACCATGTTGAAGTAGTCTAACCACCATTATAAACCAGGGTCCCATGTCAGATTTTTCATGTGAACTCCATGCATAAGGTATCATAAGCCAATAACCAACTGAAAATGATTCTCCAAATATTGACACGTCATGTGGATCTAAATAAGAAGATCCATCTACATAGTGGGAAAGGGTCATAGCTGAATATCGAAGGAATAATACCATTGTAGAATATGAACTATGGACACTAGTAATCATAACTAGCTTATGGACACTAGGAATAATACCACTATAGTAATATGAATTTAGGATTTTTTGTTGTAACAGAGGTCGCTGCGAGCTAAGATGGTCTAGGGCTTCCTGCTCTCACTACACGCCATGGCTTCTTAGGGAGGAGGGGGGCCTCTAACCCCCCCCTCCCCTTCCTCCTCCTTTCGTAAACTCATTGAAGACTGTGGAAAGAAGCACCAGACAACATCTCCCCCAAGCTTCATAAAGAAGCTTGATTCAATCCCTGAGGTCGAGCTTCCACGAGACCAACCAATGAAGGTCACAATCTCCCTATCAAAACGAGGACTGGTAGGGAAATTTATGGGACTCTGGCCCTCATCCCAATCCACGGACAAATGGATCTAAAGGAATTGGAGACCATTGATAAAAAAATAGTGTAACCTATTACACAATCAGAAGGGGGTTTTTCATCTTTGAGTTCACTTCCCAGGAGGATAGAGATCTCATCTTTAGGAATGGATCATATTTCATGGGAACTCAAGGGTTGTACCTAAACATATGGACTCCAAGCTTCAATCCAGCTTCAGAAGTCCCCAAAGACGTCCCAATTTGGGTCAGACTGTCGAACCTGCCAATCCATTACTGGAATCCCCCTTCACTTCAGGCGATAGGAAATGGGTTGGGTCATTACATAGATAGAGCGGATTTGAAGGACCAATACTCCTGTGAACCAATTTGTGTGGAGGTATACCTGGAGGTAGGTCTACTAGAAGCAATAAAGTTAAATGTAGGTAACTGGTACCACTACCAAAAATTGGACTATGAACAACTCCCGTTCAAGTGTAGGGGATGCCATGAATATGGAAATTTCATGAGAAACTGCCCTAAAATCCCAACAACGAAAAAAGTAGGAGAAGAAGGTTGGCAACAACCACGAAGAGGATGAACCAGATTCAAATCCAAAGGCCCAAGGACTGAAAGAGGAAGCGCTCCCCAAATCAAGGACCAAGGAAATCATTCCGACAAAGTAGAAGAGAACTCATTTTGGATGCTAGCCCAAGAAAACTCGGAGGAAAAAGAAGAAGAGAATGGGTGAAAAGAGATCCAAACAAAAGAAACACATGGAAATTAGGTCCAAGAATTCGAAGGGAACCAAGGACCGATAAGAGAAGAAGAACAATGAATATCCTCCCCAACAAAGGAAGCAAGCCCCAGCATAGAGGAAGGAGAGATCTCATCAGAAAGTGAGGATGAATATGCAAGAGACACTAGATTCACACCAAAGAAAATAGGAAGAGGCATAAAATCTAAAAAAGAAGAAAGAGATAAGGAAACCTACAATGACGTCCTAAAAGGATCGCAACCAACAATCAGACAACTAATAAATGTAAGGCAAACAAGGAAGCACTCCAAGCTCTCCCAAGGAGGCCAAACCTCCCCTCAAGGTTGCTAATGAAAATAATCTCCTGGAACTGTAGAGGTTTTGGAAGCAAAAGAAAGGAAGAAGCACTAAAGGACATAATAAGAACCTCGAAAACAAATGTAATACTCCTCCAAGAGAACAAAATGGACAGCCAAGATCTACTCAAAACAATGTAGGTAGTTTGTAGAAGCAACCAAGGAACTGCAGAAAATGGAAGGGGAGCCTCAGGTGGGCTAGGCACCCTGTGGAATACCAACAAATTCAAGTTGATCATCGTAGATACGACCACGCACTGGATCCACACCAAACTTCTGCACAAAGTCATGAAAAGACTGGTAAGTCTTTTTAATATCTATGTTCCAAAAATTTTAATGGAAAAGAACCAGTGTTGGGAGACACTAAAAGATTATTTGCAACAACATGATTTAGATAATATCATCCTTGGGGAGGGCTTCAATGTGACCCTAGCGCAAGGGGAAATGAAAGGAGGATCTTTTGTGAGAGACCCGACAAGAGAGTGGGTGGAAGATCTAATGTTATAATGGGATCTAGAAGATGTCAAGCCTACCAAAGGAAGATATGTGTGGTCAAACAAAAGGGTAGGTCCGGGGCATATAGCCGCCAGACTAGACAGATTCCTAGTTCAGATTTCCTACTTGTTGTTAGGCCTCAATACCACTTCTGCAATCCTTCCCCACAGTGTCTTAGACCACAAGCCAATCCTCTTAGAAGTCTTAAGAGAAAAATCCCAGGGACCCATTCCTTTTAGATTCAACCCAGCCTAGATCCAAGACAAAGGCTTCCAGAAAATAGTGACCACAGTATGGAATGGCAAAGTAAAAGGTTCAACCTTCTATGTGTGGGAAGAGAAACTAAGAAGATTAAAGACAAATATCGAAGCGTGGGCAAAAGGATAGCCAAAACCAACCAAGGCTAGGCAAGAAACCCAAAAGCAACTAGAAAAACACCAATTAGAAATGGAAAATAAAGAAATCACCCAAGAAAGCCTTCAAAAAGAAGACTATTTGCAAAGGCAATGGCACAAAGCCTATCGGGAGGAAGAGAACTACTGGAGGTAGAAGTCTAGAAGCCTTTGGTTAGAAGCTGGAGATAAAAACACAAGCTTCTTTCACAAGCAAGATAAGGCCAAAAAGCATTTTAATACAGTAACAGAAATTCAGATCCAAAATCAAACAATCACTGATCCAGAAAGAGTTAAAGAAGAAGCAGTGGCAACCTTCGAGACCCTCTATTCAGAATCACAAAGGATAGATATAGACTCCAACAAGTACCTACTCTGCCTCATCCCAAAGCTCATAAAGGAGGACAGTAACAACAGGTTAACTGAAGAAGTATCGAAACAAGAAATAAAGGAGACATTGTATCAGATGAACCCTGACAAGGCCCCAGGATCGGATGGATTCATAGCTCGATTCTATCAGCATTCCCGAGACACAATAAAATCAGACCTAACAAAGATAATCTAGAAATCCCAGACAAGCAGCAAACTGGGAGGAGGAACAAACTCTTCCTTTCTTACTCTAATCCCAAAAGAAAAAGGAGCAGTTAATTTCAACAGATTCTGACCAATCTCTCTTTGCATCACTAGCTATAAAATCCTTACAAAGGTCATAGCCAACAAAATCAAACAAATCCTACCCCAGATTATTCTAGAAAACCAAGGAGGGTTCATCAAAGGTAGGCACATAGTTGACAACATAATCTTGGTTCAAGAGGCCCTTCACACAAGTATCTAGTGGAAGGACAAAGGTATGATAAACAAAATCAACCTAGCAAATGCTTTTGATAAAGTTAGACATAATTTTTTCATTTAAGGTAATGAGACAATTTGGGTTCTCCTCAAACTTTGTATGTTGGATCCAAGCTTGTATTGGCTATCCATGGATTGCCCCTCTTGTGAATGGAAAGGTAAGAAAGTTTTTTCAAGTGATCAGGGGGCTGAGCCAAGGATGCTCCCTCTCTTCCCTCCTTTATGCAATTTAGGCCTCGGTTCTAAGATTTCAATTGGAGCACTCTTAGAGCCATAACGACCTGCATGGATTAAGAATAACACCAGGAGTAAAGGACATAAACCATGCCTAGTTTGCGGATGATACTCTGCTATTGGGTGGAGCGAGCCAACATTCAGCAAGAAAATTCAAGGCTGAACTTGAAACATTCACTGAAATCTCAGGCAGTGTCATAAGTTACACCAAAAGTAAGATCTATGGATGGAATGTAACGCCAAATGAAATGTTGAGAATCGCTAGGATTATGGAATTTGAAGGGAGTACCAAATGGGAGGCCTTCAAATATCTTAAAGTTACGATCTTTAAAGCTGCCCCAAGAGTCTCGCATTGGAATTTGCTGATAGAAAAAATAAAGAACAATATTTCATCCTTGGGAGCGAATTGGTTAACTCTAGAAGGGAAAGTTGTACTCATCAAGGCAGTTTTGGCTAGCATCCCAATTTACCAAAGCTCTCTGCTCCTAGATCCTACTTCCATCATTCATAAAATTGAAACAATGTAGAGAAGGTTCTTGTGGAAAGGGGGTAAGTAGAGAGGAAGGAAGCTTTACCTCATAAGCTGGGAGAAAATATCTAGACCTATCCTAGAAGGGGGACTCAATTTCAAAATCGCACGAGTACAAAATCTAGTACTAGGGGCAAAGACACTATGGAATCTAGTCACATGGAAGCCAACATGGAGCAAAACAACGCTATGGAAAAAGTACTTCAAGGGCCCAAGGGAAAGATGTATAGAGCGCACATGTTCGGAGAAAAAAGGCTCCACTATCTTTGCCCTCTGTCAAAAGTCAATGCCACACTTCAAAGCTAACCTAAGTTGGGTGCCAAGGAATGGGAAAAAAACAAAAATCTAGCAGGGATCAATTATGGGAGACATCCCTCTTGAATCGAGATAGGATTCGACACGAATTAGAAAATGGATGGAAACTCAAATATTATCGTCTCTTTGGGACATCTCCATCTGGGGGAATGACCAACAAAGAATGTGGATTGGATGGGGCATAGGTAAATACCCGCCCAACTTAGTAGAGGAATGGGAAGCAATGAAGCTCTACCTACAAGGGAAAGCCCCCCTAAAGAAAAGTGGAAAAGATAAACGAGGTTGGGGAGCGAATGCAGGGGCCTACATGACTGCAACAGGGTATCACCTCCTCAAAGCCATCCCAAATGTTCCCCCTAATCCAGGAATCTGGAAAGTGATATGGAGCTCCAAAACCATCCAAAAGATAGACTTGTTCTCTTGGACTCTATCTCATAAAAGCATCCTAATGGGAGAAAACCTCAGGAAAGGGGATGGGAAGGCCCCTATACATGCTCGCTTTGTTGTCTGACAGAAGAAACAATAGATCATCTTTTCATTAACTGTTATTTCTCCAAAGAAGTATGGAGGAGCGCATTAGGAATGCAAAGAGGAGTAGTTATCCCTAAAGATACAAGTACCCTACTCCAAGATTGGGCCTCCAACATCACATTTTAGCAAAAAGAAAGCAGCCAGACATTTGCTCTATGGAAAATGCTACCCAAGTTCATTTTATGGGAAATATGGCTGGAAATAAATAATAGAATCTTTAGAGAGCGCAAAAGAACCCCTGGACTAGTAGCAACCAAAATCCAGGCCTTCCTGGGGGAAAGCACCCCCTACCTCAGTCAGTCCAAGCGCTCTAGGGCACCAGGGGATGAAAATGAGTAGTGGTTGGCCCAGTTTAGGATTCAAAGCATTGAGGAGGATAAATCCTTTTCCACAGGCAAGGATCCCTGGGAACATAGAAAAGATGAAAAAGAATTTGATAAATGGAAAACAAAGAAGAAAAATCACATTTTGTTCTTTGATGGAGCCTCCAAAGAAAACCTAGGCTTGACAGGGGGAGGAGGGGTAATTGAAAACCCAAATAGCTCAACTTTATTAAGATTCGCTTGGGGTCTAGGAACCAAAACCAACAAAAGAGCTGAAGCCATAGCACCGTGGCAAGGACTAAATCAAGCAATCAACAACAACATCCAAGATATGGTAATAATTGGGGACTCCAAGATAGTAATCAAAGCCTTGATCCATCACTCCACTCTCCAAAATGCAAAACTGAACAAACTTTTGGACAAAATTCACCTTCTTCTGAGAAAACTTCGGAAGTTCAAAATTTATCATGTATTGCGAAAATTAAATGAAATACAATAATCTAAGGAAAATAAGGGAGCCTACCTCAATGATGGAACTATGCACCTAAATGGAACCACGATTAGAGAAGATGCACCATGAGCCAAGGAAAAGAGACCACGAAAATGCAAAGGCATGAGCTGGAAAACAAGGACAGATGGGGATGGGGCAACACCCAAAAAACATCATCATGCAGGCACTACAGGACAAGACAGAGGGACAGAAGGGACAATGCAGTCTTCATGAAGCAGGCGAATCTAGTAAGCAAGGGATCCAAGAAGCAAACTGCCCATACCTCTCTGACTAGGGAAATCAAAGAATAGATACGCACAGGAGTAAGAGGAAGCATCATAAGAGAGGGGGAAATCTTCCCCATCGAATTCATATAGCAAGAGCCAAGCAAGAAGGAGAGCGAAGCAGAATGAAGGGGATGCAAGCTAGCAAACAACGAAGAGAGGAAATGCAAAAGGAAGGAATGAAATCCAGTTTGGGAGCGAAGCCGACCACATAAGAGAGGCTGAGCATGATGGATGAAGCGCTGGAAAAGCTGAAGAAGATGTTGCAACACCAAATTGACTTCCTCCAAAATCTTGATGAATAAGCAGGAAGATGAATGGAGCAACTCGAAGGGGATATCACTACCACCAAGTTCTGGATTTCTAAAGAATTGGGAAAGCTGCATAAAGAGCTGAAGAATCCTAAGAAGGAATTTAAAGATAGAATAACTCTACTTGAAGAAAAAATGGCCAAGCTAAACAATGATTGGAACCAACAACTAGAGAAGTAGCTCAGCTTTCAGCCAGGAAATCAAAGAGGGCAACATCCCAGCAAAAATGCCATTTTGTATAGAAGCCATGGTTGTAAATAAATTTGTAAAAAACCCCTCACTGGAAGGCCTCCATATTATCTAGAAGGGTACTCGGCTAAGTAGAACTGTACTCAAAGATGTATTAGAACCAGTGGTTCAACCACTGCCTTTATATTAATATACCATTAACCGTTTTAGTCAAAAAAAAAAAAAAAATCATAACTAGCTCCTAATTTGTCACATTTATGTTCTCTATAAAAGGGAGAGTAGAGTCATCAAATAAAATATGGAAGTAGTTTTCATCCCAAAAATGAGAACTATCCATATACCAAGCATCACAATCGGCCTCAAAATCATATGAACCATATACTTCTTGATTATATTCATCCCCGATGTTTTCCATAATATATCTCTCTTATAGGAGAGCCAATTACCATTGATTATTGTGATAAATGTTTGTGTGGTCGTGTAAACTAACCTTGACGCCTTGCAGGTGGTAACACATATCGACTTTGAGGGATTCAATTTGTCGTAAAATTTCCCTGAGTTGAGAGTGCATATCCATTGGAAACACCACATATAATGTACAAAAAGAAAAATATTAAAATAATATATCCAATGGAATTTATCTTGTAGAAATCTTAACACCTTGAACAAATTTATGAACTCTGCAATCTTGTTGTCGTCACAAACAAAAACCCCAAAAATGATTGATTTTAAATTAGCGCTATCTTCACTTCTGGAGTTCCAATTTGTGTGAATTTTTTTAAATCAACTATTTTGGAAACAATAAATCATATCAATAATTTGTTTTAGAAAATTTGGCCTCCAAGTGTTATAGAAATCAAAAAATCGTGTCGTCATTTAAGGAAAACCCTTGAAAAATTACATATTTTAAAACTTCAATAACTTTACTTCCACGACTCTGTTTCAGATGATTGTTTTTTTAAATTGGGTGTTTTTTTTAGAATAAATCTGATATACAACCGGTCTCTGCAAAGTTTTCGCATAAATGCACATAAATCATCTGGAATATCAAGACCCTCTTTGGTTTCTCTGAAAAAAGTTGCAAAAATAGAAAACAAATTGTCCACAATTCTTTCCAAGGAAAGTGTTCTGATACAAATTGTTAAGTACCTAAATAGATATGAAAATAAAATCACTACAAATACTGAATACATAATATATCCACAAAAAATATAGAAGAAACCACACTTTAATTATAAGAAAATCCTTGAGGTAGGGAAACACCATACAATGGATCTTATCATGGAAGGGATCATCTCCTATTCACTTGCCTCTTCGAGTGGGAAGCCTCCTAATGAACTTCAGTTCCAAATATAATACTTCTCTTCATATCCCATTACAATGCTTGAACCCCTTTATATAGTGCTACCATCACCTAAGAACATTCTAGACAAGGAATCTTCTAGAAGAATAACCCTCTAAGAAGTTCCCTTGCATTTATTATATCTAACTACCATAGTGGACCTTATTTAATAATATAGTGGACCTAGTCCACCTTATATTGAATGACCTCCACTACCTCTCTAGCTACCTAACATTCCATTTTGGATCTCCTATTTGGGTGATTTGTTTTTTTAAATAAACTATTTTGGAAAGAGGAATTGATATCTGTAATTTATTTTAGCAAATTCGTCCTTATCTTCTACAAAAATCATAAAAATCATGCGGTCATCCGCAGAAAAAACCCTTGAAATTGCATATTTTAAAATGCAAATAACTTTCCTTCCCGGACTCCGTTTGAGACAATTTTGTTTTTTAAATTGGGTGTTTTTATGAGAGGAACACAAATATACAACTAGTTTTTGTAAAGTTTTCACAAAACCCTATAGAAATCATCTGGAATGCCGTGACCCTCTTTTTTTCTTCTCCGAAAAAATAAATCTGCAAAAAAAGTAAAAATATTTTCCTACAATGTCTACCAAGGAAAGTGCTTTGATACCAATTGTTAAGTACCTGAACATATCTGCAAATATAATCACCACAAATACTAAATACACAATAGATCCATAGAGGAATATAAAATAAACCATACTTTTATTATAGAAAACCCTTGAGGTAGGGCAACACCATATAATGGATCATATTATGGAAGGGATCCTCTCTTGTTCACTTGCCTCTTCGAGGGCGCATCCTCCTATTGAGATACCACTCACAATACAATTCTTCTCTTCATATCCCACTGCATTGTTTGAACCCCTTTATATAGTGCTACCGTCACCTAAGAACATTCTAGAGGAGGAATCTTATACAAGAAGAACCTTCCAAGAAGACTTCTTACATTTATTATATCTAACTACCCATTTATTATATCTAACTATCATAGTGGAACTTATTTAATAATATAGTAGACATAGTCCACCTTACATTGAATGGCCTCCACTACCTCTCTAGCTACCTAACAAAATATTTCTTAAATTCAATGGGACAACAAAGAAAATTGGTTTTATTGTTGCGACACTCCTTTGCAATGATCCTAAGAGTGACAATTTGTTCCATGGTTGATTGATAACCTCTAAAAATGACTTGGCCTTTAACTCATTTTCTTTTATCCATATACTTATCTTCTTCTCCAAAATACTTAGATACAACTTGGCTAAAATGAAGTTGATCATAATAAGTTCTATTGTTAGAATAATTATAATAATGAATAAATCTCTATTAAAAAAAATTATTAAATGGTGTTTATATAATGAGTAATTTTGACTTTTATTTTTTTATGAATGGTTAAGAGTTTTTTCTTTTATAAATTTAAAAAAATAATTGAATAGCCTAAAATCTAAAGGTATTTGATTAAAGGGAAAGTCTTTCTTTTTATATACAACCACAAAGCCATTTTCAATGGTGTAGTTTTTTAGACAATAATACCTAATCAATAAACATTCAACCATAACTAAATTTAGTATTCTAAATTTTCCAAAAAAAATACTAACACATTTTTGTTTTTGTTTTTATGATCTATAAATGGTAAGGGGAAATCTGACAAATATTTTCCCATGATCCATAAATATAAATGGTAAGACCAGTAAACAATCAAATCAATTGAGCTAACTGTTCAAGACTACATAATTTCATTTTTATGTAATTTAAGTATAAAAATCTTGCATAAATTCCTTTTATTAAAAATTATCTTTAATTGAAGATTACATATGAGAAAAAAATTAAAAAGTCATAGACTAGCGATCAAGACAGCGAAGTTATCACTTTGATTAGTATGGATACAGTTGAAATTACTAAATACTTTGTCCTATGAATATGGGATTCGTATCCCTCTTTTACATATCATGTTCTTCAATATTTGAAAGTTATTTGCCTCTAAATATTTGAAAATGATTTTCTTTATGTTTATTAACTTGAGGATAGATATTGAAAGTGATATCCTTTTAAATATTTGAAAATGATTTTCTTTATGTTTATTAACTTGAGGATAGATATTGAAAGTGATTTCCTTTTAAATATTTGAAAATGATTTTTTTTTTCTTAATTTTAGTTTAAATGTTTTATTTTTTAATTTCTTTTTAAGTTTTTGGTTAAATTTTGTTTTAGTTAAAAATTGCGATTTGGAAAAAAATAAATAAATAATAATTAAATTACCAATTGCAATGATAGTTAAAAATAAAAAACAAAAAAAATTTAAAAATTTTAGATTCAAGAAAGAATTTAAATTTAAAGATCCGTCTTACGTCACAAAGACATCTGTATAGAATACCAAAATCAAATTGGTGTCTTGGAGGATTCTAAGTCTTTATTTTTATTTCCATCGTACCTTCTTCCAGATATCGCTTAGGACTTTGTGTCCTGATCCATGAAGCAATGTGATCTACGTGCTACTTCGTGCCATGACTATCAACTCACTCTTGCGTCCTTCTCACGCATTCAGAACGAAAGTCACACATATGAAAAAGCCAATATCAACTAAAAAAATATGAGAGAGAAAAGAGCAGAACAAACAAAATTATACAGGAGACATGTGAAGATGGTGTGACAAAGCAAAGATAAATTTCTAAGAAACTTATCTTCAAACTCCAAATGACAAATAAATACAAATATATATTTACATATTATTTTTCTTTTCCTTTCATTAAGTTCTTCATATATCCAATAGAACCCTTTGTTTTACTGAATCCTCAAGTTGGTCCGGCAGTAATAAACACGTTCTTAGATGTTTGGCTTGCAAATATTTTATGCTCGCACATTAATTTCAAAAGGTTCTCATAAAGTTCTAAAAGTATTATTAAAAAATAACCATCCAAAACAATGCATTTTTGTCCATTTTCAAAGAAGTGCAATGTGTAAATTAAAATTTCATTAAAAAAAAATATGATCGTTCAAATTATCAATCAAATGTGATTTTTTTTAGTAAATGACATGTTTATGGATAGTTTTGTTTATATGGAAAGCAAGGGCATTTATTTACTTCAGAACATTGTTATTCAAATGTAATTTTTTAAGTAAATGACATGTTTATGGATAGTTTTGTTTACATGGAAAGCAAGGGCATTTATTTACTTTAGAACATTGTTATTGTACAATATCCATTTTCAAAGAAATGCAATGTGTATATTAAAATTTCATAAAAAAATATTATCTTTCAAATTATCAATCACATGTAAATTTTTAGTGAATGACATGTTTATCGATAGTTTTGTTTACATGACAAGTAAGGGCATTTATTTACTTCAGAACATTGTTATTATACCCTATCCATTTTTAAAGAAGTGCAATATGTATATTAAACTTTTATAAAAAAAATATTATCTTTCAAATTATCAATCACATGTAAATTTTTAGTGAATGACATGTCTATGGATAGCTTTGTTTACATGGCAAGCAAGGGTATTTATTTACTTCAGAACATTGTTATTGTAACATAACAGTGGCAGAATTGTCATCATTATTTTTTTACACTACCTTACAAACTCTGGTCAATCTGTTTGTTATTTATTGAAATGGCCAATGAATTTACACTCTTTCTTTTTAGTTTAAGATATTATTTGAATTATTTATATGTTTGATTTCAGTGATTTTAATTATGTTGGTATTTCCTTTAAGTTTGAATAGTCCATAGCATACCTAATAACCAGTTATTGCCATCCTAATTTTTTTGAAGTTGTTTGTAGTTTTCAATTTGGGTTTGTAAATCAATTTTCTTTTTCAAAAGTATTCTTTAAATTCTTGTTGGACTTGAATTGTGTTGGTATTTCATTATGGATTTTCTACCATAATTTGTTGGAAGTTGATATTCAATAATGTTCCTTTAGATCCTTATCTATTTATGTTTCTTTCCAGTTCATGCATTAACTATTGGTTGTGTGTTGGTTATTGGCTGCAACAGGAAAGAGATTAGGATTTGTGGAGCATCTCTTTTTGGGAGGTATCAAATGAAATCTCTAAGTTCTTGATTTTGAAATTTTGGAAGTCATTCAAATTTGTAAGTCATTGTTTTTATTGTTGCAATTAATTAAATAATGATTAAAAATAAATAGAATGATAAAATGACATTTTTCTTTCTTTGAGGGTTCACAAATACATGTTTATAAATTAATTCAATAATTAGTTGAGAGATTTAAAGCTGTAGCAAAAAGAACATCTGGAAACATCCTTAAATCTGTAAAAAAAAATTATACAATTACAGTTACAATCTTTGAATATCTGCTTCCAAAATTACAATGTTAAACTGATATTTTGTAGATTGAGTATCTCATTTCCTTACTAAGCATAAATTTGTTTGAAAATGTAATATGTTATTTAGCATATATTTCTATAAGTTTGTACTTAATTTAATATTAATTAAAATGTAATTTTTTTCACAACATTTTCTTATATTATATACTCTTTTAATTAAAATTAAGACGAACCCTTCTAATTTAATCTAATAGATGCTTGATATTTAAAAAAAAAAATTATACACCTCCAATTTCTCAATTTCGTATGCTAGTTTTAGGTTTGCAAAATTGTTCTTAATTTGAATTTTGTTGGTTTAAATTTGCTATCAACAATTTTCAAATGATTTTACATTATATACAGGATAAAAATTTTGGGTACAGTGTATGTTTCTAATCAATAACGTAATTTACTATGCAAAAATTGTAAGAACATTTCAAGCCCTGCACATGTTCATGTCGATGATGACGACAGCAATAATATAGAATTTTCTTACTTGTTAAAATCTTGGACTTGAAATGCAGGAATCATCTTTTTCCAGTGAGACATGAACGTACGTGTTTGCATTCTGGATGATGACAATGAGTTCTATAGAAACAATTATCTTAAACGGTCTGTTAAAATTAAATCGATATTGATTTGATGCATAACAATTTAATCCAGCCTGTGAAAGCTGTCTATAATTATTCCTCGTCGCGACTCATGCACATCTACTATTTGTGGACAGCGCTGTTTGAAAGAGCAAGAGAGAATAAAAATGGTGCCCTACAGTATCTGTGACGGTGGAGATCAATATTTTTGTTTGGCAGGTATCTGTGAATATTCTGAGTTCACACAAATAATAGACATGTCTAGTCACATAGCCCCATGTTTTAGACTTTCCCAAAGCCAATTGGACCGACCATCCAGAACAGTAGATCGTCCGGCTAAATATACTAGCAATCTTAGTCGCTGATTGATTGATTTATTTAAATTACAATTACAGCGTATAGAAGAGACAGATCTAATCACTGAATAGTTTACTGATATGTTGAGAAGAATTTTGTTGGTTTCATCTCAGTTGCAACAATGGTTTGAGGAAATAGACCGCAAAAGTCGGTCACTGGAAATGACAGAAATTGAATATTTTGACATTGACAGCAACTATTTTGGAATTCAGCACTGACGACAAGAAAATGAGTAAATGTATTTGCCGTGACGCATCTAAATATCCAGACTGTCTTCTCTTCCAACCTATTAAACAGAAATTTAGTAGATTTAAAAAAACAGGACGATAAGGCATTGCTCCATGTTTGGGTGCTCCAAGCACGATTCGCTTGTTAGTAAATAAGAAATGACGCTGGTAAAGTCTCGCTATATATAGATTCGTAGACTAAGCATATTAGCTTCTGTATGAATTAAGAATGGATAGCATAGTTTATTAATATTGCCATTCAGAAGGTCTTCATATACTGGTAGGACTTCTTTACTTCATGGTAGATGAAAGTAAATGTGTTATGAGTAGGCTTTTTAGTAGTAATAGCATAGAATTCAATATGCGAAGAATTATCAAGATACGTACAGTTATCTAGAAATAATTAAATAGTGAAAACTTTTTAGTACACGATACGTAGGATTATCTAATTTACTGCACAATTTATTTCCTGTGATCTAAGCAAGTTTCTTTGACTTGGTCAGAAGATTAATCATTCGACGGTCCAAAAGACCGCTTCACCCAGCCTATGGAATTTTGAAGGGTTACCACCGCCCAGAAATTATCGCCACCAAATTGACCGCCTTATCCATTTAATCATCAAAGAGATATCACTGCCACACTGTTTCATTTTTTTAATGAAACAACATTGTTCTGAAAAGCCAAATTTTATTTAGGTGCGGCCACCAAATTGACCGCCTTATCCATTTAATCATCAAAGAGATATCACTGCCACACTGTTTCATTTTTTTCTAATGAAACAACATTGTTCTGAAAGGCCAAATTTTATTTAGGTGCGGCAAAGGGGCAACTTAACCGACTAATTGCATTTATATATGAGAAAATTGATTATGAAATTTTGAAAGTGTTAAGAGGGCATTTTATATTTTGTTTGGTTTGAATCTGATTTTGTAAACTCATGATAATGTTCAGATTTATTATCGAGTAATTTGTTTGGTTGTAGGATGCATACATTGTTTATTATTTGAAAACTTCATTTAAATCCTCATGTTGTGTAGGATTTCGATGTAGACTACTATTGAGTTTTTAGTACAAAAGTACTTGGTTGATTTACTATTGCAGAGAATGATTTATTTTTTCTGCTGCAATCTGATTTTTTGTCTGTTGTTATTCCCGTGTGTTTCTGCTATAACTTTGTTTTGTTGTAATAGTCTTTTACTCTCTGCTGAAACACCTATTGAAAATGTTGTTGTAGAACAAAGTATCGATCTTTGTTTATGATGTAGGAGTGGTTCACTTATATTTTTTCTGTTGTTTTGTGTTGAAACACCTGCTGAAACAATGGCTGAAACACTTGGTTATAGCTTACAGGTGTTGTTACACGGTGTTGAAACTCGTGTAGTAATTGTTCATTGTTTGATGAAGAACTCCCCGGCATCCTTCGTTGTGGTATCAAAGCTAGTAAGATTTCTAGTTCCTCGTTGTAACTAAATACAACGATTTGGAATCAAATTTGAAATGGATACAAACAATAATTTAGCTCAGCCATAGATTCTTGTTTTGACTGAAAAGAATTATAATTCTTGGTTTATCATAATGAAAAAAATTCTCGTTCTCAAGATCTTTGAGAGTTTGTTACTGCTGATTATTCAGAGTTTGTTGACCAAGCAATAGAAATGGCTCTCACAAATGTTGAAAGAATTTTGTTGGAGGACATTAATAAAGAAAACAAAACCCTTTGCCTTATTCAACAAGGCCTAACTGAAACCATATTTTTGAAGGTGTCAAATTCAGTTTCTTCAGAGCAACCTTGGGAAACTCTTGAAACTAGCTATCGAAGTGTATCCAAGGTGAAGACTATCAAGGTTCATAATTTCAAAAGAGACTTTGAAAATATGACAATGAAGGACAACTACTCAATTGATAGTTTCATGACTCAAGTAATGAATGTTGGGTAAATTCATGGAGGTGGGTAACACTTTCATGACAATCAGACCTCCAAAATTCCGAAAGACATTTTTTTGGCCGAACTAATATTTTTTCTATCGAAAGTTCTATCTTTTCAGCTAAAATATGTTTCCACCAAACCTCTAAACGTCAAATCAAACGGTACCGCAATGATGCCCTCGATTTTTGTGTACAATTTTAGCCGGATGGATTTTTTTCATGTGGTGACCTCTTTTTGGCCTAAAGGTATTCTGGCGGAAAAACTATTCCGGTCAAAACAATATTTCGGCTGAAATATTCTTTCGGCCAAAATAGCTTTTCGGATGAAACATTCATTCCGCCAAAAAAATGTTTCGATATTTACCGCACATCGTAACTATTACGGGTTTCTAAATTCTTGGTTGTGTGAGTGTAGTGTGAGTGATAGTGTGAGTGAGTGTTGGCAGGTGGTCCTGTTTGAGTGAGTGTTTGGTGTGGACGTGTTAGGATCGGACATGTTTAGCGTGGTCCTATTAGCAGAAGGTCCTATTTGGCGCGGTCCTGCAGTCGAACAGGTGGTCAGAGTTATAGGTAAGCCTAATCTATAAATTCAAATTCAAATTTAATTTAATTTTGAATGTGACTTGGTCGCACGGGGCTAGCCCTATGGCCAAGCCGTGGGCACGACAACATCTTAGCCACAGGGGTGGACCCCCTCGGCCAAGTCACAACCCGTGGACTGTGACTTCATTGCGGGGGGGCAACCCTGTGGCCAAGATGTTGGCATGCCCACAACTTGGCCATAGAGATAGGCCCCCACGACCAAGTCACAACTCGTGGACTGTGACTTGGCTGCGGGGGGTCAACCCTGTGGTCAAGCCCTGGGCACGCCCACAACTTGGCCACATGGTTGGACCCCTGCTGTCAATTCATAGTCTACGGGCTGTGATTGTTAATTTTTTGTACATTTCTTCATTTTATAGTTAAACATTTTGACAACAATTCATTTTATATGATAGTTAAACATTTTGACAAAAAAATCATTTTATATGATTAACTACAGTTAAAAATTTTGATCCCGCTTCATTTTAAATGATGAAATTTTTATTAGATGAATGCGGTTCCATTGAATAAAAACTTACCAGGTGGTTCACTCTTTAAGAACTTTAAAAAACAAGTTGAAAAAACTCGTAAAATCTCTACTATAAACATAAATTTTGATTGTAAATAGAAATTTTTAACAACTCTTCTCCTCCCTATGGAAAACTTTTAAATTAATGTCTCGTATTAAAAGATATTACAAACTTATGTAGAATTTTTTCTTTAATCCACTCCCTTCATGTATTTCATATTAATATGTCTTCCATTTTTTTTTGACAAATTATATATGGGCTGTGATTTGGCTAGACGGGGCCAGCCCTATGGCCAAGCCATGGTGATGCCCATGGCTTGGCCACAAGGCTACCCCTTGCGTCCAAGTAATAGTCCACATTTCACAAGATTAATCATAGTCATAGTCACAGTCCACAGTCCAGAGTCCATGGGATATTACACTTGAGTCTCGTTCTCTCATACGATCCTCTTGACTAGATGCTATGATCCTCTCCCATAAAACCAATCAAAAACCTTCTAATAGTTCACTTCTTACTATTTTAATTATATGTTGAACTTTAGGTAATATTTTTGTACTTTTAAACAATTGATTATTCATTATGGTAGATTCACACCGTCAGATGACCTTGTTGTTATTCCTGTGATGATTTCTATAAGAAAACATTTCTGAGTTATCTCTAGCATGTAAAGGATCTAAGGACTGTCACCTTGTTTAGAACGCATTACCTTAATTTCAAATACCTTTCGTTACTATCAATTGAGATTTTTTGGAGTGATCCTAAAATTAAGATTACTTAGAGTATACTTAGCGTTAACATTTTGGTTGTCCTTATGAGCATCAGGTTATTTAACTACAATTTGGAATTGAAAACTTAAGGGAGTGAAATAATGAATCACCATGGTTGAAACTTTTCTAAATATTTAAGTGATAAATAGATAGGAATGTAAAAGGATAAATAATATTATTAAATCTATATTTGTTTTCTTATAGAAGATAACTAAAATATAATTAAATTTGAAAATAGATAGTACAACTTTCTTATTCTCAGGTTAATCCTTCTTGGTGTACCCTTGCATATAGTACACGGTTTTTTACAAGTTATTTCCATCATGTTAATACTTGAGAAATAAATATGGTATTCATTTGTCAAAATTTAATAATTGTAATTGATTTTATTTCTTTCAAACCTTGGAATAGAATTATTTATTTGTTTGATTAATGATAAAGACATCTGTAGAATAAATATATTATACATGAAATAATGAAAAGACAAAGAAAATGGAGGCCTAATTGAGTGTAAAATTTTTATCTACAAAACAAATGAAAACCCCAAATGTTCCAGATAGACAATGTGCCTGATATTCAATTGATAAAGTTCAAGATTATCAATGCCTCTCCTAATGTCACTGTCTTCTTTTTGTTGATTTCATTAAGTCAAAATAAATTTCTGCTCCTATAACTAATTGATCATTGCATGATGATTAATGGAAATCTTCATCATTTCGGCCTTATTCCCCTATTTCTAGTTTATTGATACAGTCATTTTCATTCATGAATGGTGCCTTGCTACTTTCTAGAAGGACCTTTTTAGACCATCCACATCCTTTAAAACAATCAGTTCCTTCCCAAAAAATTGTTCCTCCCCTTGGGGGTTAGACTCTTAGGGTGCAGGCTCTTCTGGAGGCATCACACCTCCTCCCATAGCACCACCTGGTGAACCTCTGCAACGTCTTGTAACCAATATTACCGCACGTACAGGTTAAAATTTTAATTAGCACTAAGTTATTAATCAAGTTTATAATGTATTGGAAGTCGTGACGATCCATAGTCGTAGGATTGAACCCGCTCTGATACCATATGTAACAACTTTTCGTTACGCCTAAGAAAAAGTGAAGAACCAAGGTAATTTTACTTTTTTCATTAATAAATTAACATCAACTCATGATAATTACAATGCCTAATCAAAAACATAATAAGTAAAATAAGTACCACCTACTCATCATTGAAATCACTAACGACACATTCAACGGGTGAACGAAGGATAGTGACACATAAACATAAATAGCATAGCCGATTAGCACATCATAATCACATTGAAACAATTTACAACAACATTCAATCAGATAATGAATATAATATGACTACCCCCACGAACTACCCTACCAGGTTAGGACCTCCACAACACATAAGCAATGCTCAATCCTAGGTTCCAATTGATTTTAACCATTTAAGGTTTCAGGGTTGGCGACTTTTTTGAGGAACAAGGTGGTGTCTACATACCACTAACAACAAGTCCAATCATCGACTAGATAAAGTCATCAATCATATTCATCAACTGATCATGGTACAAGGTAATTAGTATCATTATCAATCGTACATCAACAATTAAATATTTGATGCATACAAGAGTAACCAATTCTATAACAATCACATGTGAACTTAAGTAAAAGTGCAAGAGAAAGCTAGTCACTAAATATGTCATATATCTAATAAATTCATGGCTCCAAATTAGTTAACATTAAATTCAAGGTGAAAATGAATAATGGTTAAGAAATCACATGCCCACTTAAATTAAGGCATGCAAGTGAATTTTATTACTAAACTAATCATGCACCACTATTAATTAAATGTGTGCGCAAAATCAAAGATTAAACATTGTACATCCATCATTACTCCAATGTGCAAGCAATCGAATTATTAAATCACAGCATAATCAAAGGTGCAATGTAAATATTCATTAAATCTTTATGGTATCAACATCAATTCAATGGTGCTAGAGAACCCATTACTTAGTCAGTACACATCAACAAATTTTTCCCAACGCAAGTAGTCCAATGTCTAACAATCGTTCTTTACATCAAGTTTTCGTTGTACACAAGATGTCTAGAATCTAAAAACATACATTATAGTATAATTTTAGTGCATGAAAGGAGTCTAATCTATTAATTTCAGTCGCAGAGTAATATTTACAAGCAATCCCATGTCTACTTTATTCAAGGCATGCAAGCAAATTTAATCACTTAGTTTATTGCAGTTCAACCTTATTCAAGCACCAAGAGAATTTGTAATTGTTCCTTGGATTTACTCAGGTGGGACCAAGGCCCTTTTTAAAATGATCGATGGGGCATAATGAGACATATCAAATATCATACTTCAACATTTAATTTGAACATTTAAATAACGTTTAAGTTGAGCATTAAATAATCAATAAGTGGAACATTTGATAACATTTAATTGAACCTTTAATAAGCATGTGAGTTGAGCATTAAATAAACATTAAATGATCATTCAATGAAAATTTAATTGAACCTTTAGTAACCATTTAAGTTTCATTTATTTGGGCCTAGGTGTTGGATATCAAAATTTAACTGAACATTTAAATAACCATAAAACACTAACTAAGAATTAAACTAAAAATATCAGATATCACTTTGGAGTTTATTCTAATTTTGTAGTAGAATGAATACAAAACTTTTTCTGATAAAAGTTTAAACCCCTTTACAATTATAAATGCTAACTCATCAATTACATTGATGGAGGAAACCCTTATCTAAGGACAATCAAAATCGTCATTTGGACAGAAGGCAACTTGGAAGCAATAAGATAGAAGAGACAGATAGCTTATACACATGGATTTAGAAAAAACAAAGAACTCCTCCCCATCCTTCACACACGATTGTTTCTAAGGAGGTAATGCACACATGGGATAGAAATACATGCGTGCCACCAACAATACAATGAGGTGGGGGTAGAGACTTCACCAGAGAAGCGAAATTGTGATACCATCGGTCATGCAAATCGTTGGGTGTTTCAGAAAAAATGAAGAGGAGATTAATAAGGATCGTTGGGTATGGATTATGAATTTTCCGAGTTGGGAAAGGGAATTAAGGTTTGGACTCTTACAAACGTTGAGATCAAACATCACGTGAATTGTGCATGTGTTGCCCCCAAAAGGCGCAGATACACACAAAAATTCGGGCTAAGCTTTAGAGATATGGTTTGCTAACTGGATGCGAAAATTTCTCAAGCAATCACCACATGATGAAGGTGTTAAGGTAGATGGGAGATCCCTGAAGTATTTACAACCAACACAAACAAAGGTTCTGTAAAAAAGAGAGGAAAATGACAGTCCAGATCCCCAGAAAAATAAACCAATCGTAGGTGGGAGTAATATTGATTGTACGTAGAGGGTAAACAAGATTATCAGAGGTTAAATATAAGTGTAGACGTGAAATATATTGGATAATTAACCACAGCGTAAAATCAACGAGATCTTAGCCTAAATTTTACAATTTCTGAGTGTATAAATGCCCGATATAAAGGGTAGAATGTTGGGTGAATTCCTAGTTAAATCGCAAAGTAGAAGCACTGGTGAATCTCACTAAGGGTAAGAGACGAGTGCTAGGTAAAGTCAAGCTTAGAAGACTCTCCCAAAAAAACACGGGTAAAAGGTAAATCAGAGGGTTAAATGGAAAGCTAAGCGAACTCTTTAAAGCACAGAGGTAACTTCATTCGCTAGGCCAAATTTTCTGAGTCAAATGAAAAGATTCTTTCCTTAAAAATCGCTTAGGGAAGGGATCAAACCGAAGAAAAAAAAAAGGCGTAAAACTCACTGAGAAGTGAGGTATAACTTTGTTGTGCATGGAGGCATAAATTCGTTGCGCATGGAGGTAAAAATTCATTGTGCACGGAGGAAAAAATGGTTGATCAAGGAAATAAGTATGCGTTGAGCCCAAGGCAGAAAGGTGTCGATTTGAGGACTCTTTCCAACCAAGAGAACAAGCAACAAGTGCGCTTGACATGTTTTACATAAAAAATAAGCAGAGAATAAATGCAACAACCATTAAGAATAACCTTCCCCCCTCCCAACACACACACACACACACATATATATATATATATATATATATAAATGCTTAAATTATCGTGGCTTCAAATAAAATACAATTATCTTATTACATTTCATTTACTAAATCAGAGAGGAATATCGTAACTGAAGACGAGGAGTCGAAGATGTTCTTCTGTGCTTGCGCTCCATCCAACTCCCAGCTTGCTAATGATGAATACCTCAGCAATACCTCCCAGCCAATGCTAGGGGTACTCTTCTTCCCCCTTAGCCCCCCGAGTTGCAAAGAGGCCACACACAAACAAAACAAAAACAATTGTAGCTGCCATATTGCCTCGCAAGGTCGAGCTACCACTCTCTCTCTCTCGAGCTGGGTATCCCAACTCTCACAAGTAAAATCAGTCAAATAAATTCTGACAACATAACTTTACGCATTCCAGTCATGATCCATTCCTCTTCTTAGCCATTACTTTTATATAATTTTTCTTAGTGACCACTTCCATTTGCACGTTTAATTCATTTTATTAAAAATTAATTAGGAATTACTCCCCTCATACACTTGTCACCTATTCCCTTAGTTTCACCAATAAATTGACTTATTTAATTTAATCAAATGTCAATTTCCCTCACCCATCCTAAAATCTCTCCTAAAATTACTACCAAATGTCCCCTTATTCCCTATATTAACTTTTTAATGAGTGACAGATTTCTAAAACTTAGTTGTATTTAAATTTATGAAAGTTCTTTTGTTAGACTAGACTAGATTCCTTTCTATACTTCCACATTCTTTTTTACATTCATTTCCTTTCTTATCTTAGTTGAAATTTATCATTTCGTGCACATAATCATGTAATTAAATATTTAGATAAAATATTTCTCCTTTTTAATTATTAACTTGATTTTTCTTCATCCCTCTTTTAATTAATTTATTAATTAGTTTTAGTGTTGTCACCCAATTTAGACTCAGGCTTAATATTTTGTTAAACTATGTGTAGAAGTTTTAAGGGGATTTTATAATTAATAAAATTACCCATTTATTAATTATTTTTAAGTTTGACTATAGTCAAAACAAATTATTGTTTTCTAGGAACCTAGGTTCATTGACTCACCTTTATTAAAAATTGTGACATTCCCTTCAAGACACACTATTTGCTCCAAGGGTGCCACTCGCCTTTCTTCAAGTTTTATTTATGTGACGTGCCCTTAAAGATGCACTACATGATCCAAGGGTGCCACTCACCCTTGACTGGTTTTGTTAGTTGTCCAACTCTTGCAATCAATACTCCATCAGGAGACCTTGTGAGAGACTAAGGGCCTCTAAGGAATAAGGACCCGACCTTATTGCGTTCCCCTTAGAATCTTTGTGAGAAATTGTCTTAGTCTGCCCTCACAACATCGTGGATCTCTCGAACTATGTAATCGTTAACGTACAATTCGACCGACGGAGGGAGTGATGGTAGTTTGTGGCAGAGATGTTGTCGCACCTCTCCCTCAGTATCTGGCTGTTTTGCATGTCCCCTTTACTCCTTATGTGAGTCTAATTAGCAAGCAATCATTATCGTGCATCCATAAACAAAACACTGTGAACAATCCATAAACAACATCAGAATATTCATGATGATATGTCACATATGAATAAATAGAAATACCCAAACCATATACAATCCACTCCATGAATTGATCCGGAGTCCAAGGAGTTCCATTGATGCCATCAACATCCTCAATCTGTCAAGAATCCTGCACACTCTAGAGAAACCTGTCAATAGCACCTATCTGTACATAGATACAAAATAAAATAGCATCATTGTCCAACAACATCATCATCTAAATCCATAAGCGAAACAAACAAACATAAAATAAACAGGATCATTTGAACGAAGTGCACTCAAATAATAAGCAAAATCATGTGCGTGCAAAATCGGGATGTTACATACACCCCCTCTTGTTTTAAACTTTGTCTTGAAGTTTCACAGTATAT